>JAVQJG010247711.1:0-26825 GCA_036024015.1 Craterocephalus amniculus | reverse complement strand
GACGTTGGAATTACAAAATCTAGCGAGTTTTGATCTCAAATGACATCTTTTCCTCACAAAACCACAAAGGTAAGATTGTATTTCTGTTAGTCCCTCGAAGTAAGTGTTTTTTTTACTTTTGTATTCTTCTGCTGCTGGTTCTGCTGCGGGCTTTTGTCGTAGAGAAATAAGAGTGGTACTGTTGAAATCGTCAGGTTCTCAGCTTTCATTTGATATGCAGTGTTGGTGTACCACGAAGTATCGGAGAGCTAGCAATGGAAATGTGGAGAGTGGGTTGACACTCTGGCACAAATCGGAATTTGATATTTGAGCATTTATATGCTTGTTGTGTGAGATGGCAATGGAAAAATGACTGATATGGGCTTGTAGCAGAGGTACTCCTGTTTAATTTGATGTGCCATATGACTATATTTCTGCATGATTAGCACTGCATTGTATGTCTTTGCTGCAGAAATTCTTTATTGCCCCCCGCACTTAAGTGCTAATGATGTCAGGATGTGACAACTATCACAATGCTGCTGTGCTCATCTATGTTTGATTCTGGTTAAGTCATTTCCATCAGGTGGTTGGAGTTATTCTTATAAATCCATGTTTCTAATACAGGCAACACGAGAAAATATAAAACAGAAACCCAAATTTTTCTTTTATACCAATTTACCTCGTGTTTCAACTTATGTTAACTCTTCAAAAATATTTCAGACTTTTACAGCTGACAAAATTATGTTAACTGTATTTTTTCTCTTTAAGAATAAAGCCATATTCATCATTCTTTATTAAAATAAAAGTGAGAAGAAGTAGGTTTATATAATTTGCAGTACTTCTTTAAAGATTTTCAGTGTTATATAAATTCTATGAAAATGCGAAATGTCGCTTAATGCAAAATCTCACATCAAATACTAATGTAGGACAGTGGAAGAAATCATAAACCTACAGGACAAGTGCATGCAAAAATAGACAAAAATCAACTTTACAAATGTTAAAAAACCAAGACAAAGTCAACATGACAGCAGAGTGGAATGTTTTAAAATAATTTATTAGGAATTTTAAAAAGTTTTTTTTCCCCTTAGGAATAACATGACAGGAAAAACAAAATCAAAAAATGTTACAGTGTTGACAAGATTGTTATTTTCAGTGAAAACAGCATCAAAGTCTGAAAAACCCTCCTCAGTGAGGGTGAGTTTATCAAAATGTAAAACCTGGTATTTTGAAGATCAAGAGTGCTTTGTTTATCAGCTATCATTTTTAAGGAAAAATACATTTCTTATAATCAGCCAGTGCAACATCCTATGAGCTCTTGTTTTGGTCTAAAAAAGAAAAGAAAAAAAATCAAAACAGGTGTCACATTGCTACAGTCTGCGACCTCCAGTGGATATGCAGTGATGGATGGGAGTGAAGGAGAAACCTATTAAAGGGCTGCCTCGTTCTAGAAGGTTTTATCCATTCCCACTTTGACAAAGATGTTAATGTAAAAAAAAAAAAAGAAGAAATAAAATCAGATCAACATTTCACATCTTGCGACTGAGGAATCCCTCAAAAAAAAAACAAAAAAAAAAAAACAGCACATTGGAAACCAATGTGTAGAAAACCACATGACATGCTCGCACAAACATCTACATAACCTGCGGAGGGGAATCAGTCAATTATACATCCACTGACTGCTCCTGCAGGCTTGTCCTTCATTTTCCTTCACAATCATCACATATTCGAAAATCAGTTAAAACAACATGATAAAGTAAGAAAACAGCATATTTTTCCCTCTCCAGACAGAGGAGTGTTTTCACACCCTTTATCCCCAAAGTAGTACCTGCTTGCTTCAGACTCAGCCTCACTCCCGCTTAACTCAGAGTAAAAAACATCATCTCTGAGAAAGCTCCTGGCTATTAAAAGAGACTGTCATGACACATTGTTTATAAATGCCTGGAGAGAAATAAAGAGTATGGCTGGTCTAACATAGACAGATACACTGAAATGTTCTTGACCTCCAGGTGGGACTGTTGTATGTAACAGTCAAGCTCTCCAGCTCATAGGGATTGATGAAAGAATCAGACGTACCATATCTCCAAAAACCTCCCACCTCAAAAAGGCAGCAGAGCCCTGCCACCCAGAAACCACTCATATTTACAATATTTTACAAAAAAAAGAATGTACAGCTCATGAAGGCTAATTATGTAACTGTGACAAATGACCTTTGTTGCATGATCATTGTTAGCGTAACAAATCATAGCTAAAACGTAACATGATATACAATTTGTGGCATTATTTCGAGAAATAATATTAAACCCCAAGTGTTCAAATTCAGTATGAACTAGAGACAAATATACCGTTTCCAGTCATTTTACAGCTCCAGATGTTCAAACAGGTGACACCTGGAGACGTCACTCCTCTTATCTCAGAGAGATCATGTTAGAGAGGCCTAATAACAACAACCCCCTCCCAAAAAAGAGAGAAAAAAAGACGACTAAAACAGATAATGACATAATGTGGCGATCACAAAAAACATGACGGGAAAAAAATACAGCATTTAAATGTGTAGCTAGTACATGTAATGATAAGCTTTTCGCTCCATTTTGCAAACATTTTTTTAAAACATTGATTCAGACAAGGTGGAGTTTAGTGAAATATCAGTAGGGTCGACAATGTGGGATACACCAGTGTGGAGGGGTGAAACTTCAGCGCCCTCCCCCCATAGCTGGAGACGCACACCGGACAGAGACAGGCCAGATCAGCTCCAAAGCAGCTTCAACTCCTTCCAGCTCTCAGTCTACAGCTCTGCACTGACACACAAACCGGTTGGATTATTCAGGGGTCGGATAAAATTAAATGGTCCTGTGTGTTACACTTAAAGATGGCAGCGAGCACAAAGACTGACTCACACTCTCAGTGATAGCCGTTAGTGAAGGCCGTGGCAATCAAAGGGCCCTGTGGGAAGCAAGCGTGCAGTGTTAGTTATTGTTCCACAAAATGCAGATATTGAGTTATTCTATTGTTAAATTGATGATTATCTTTTCATCTCACTCTCTTTGAAGGCGATCTTCAGTGAAAACAGCAGCTGTGGTATTTATTGGAATGAAAATGTGGATGTTAAAGCCCAAACTGTGTCTGAATGTGTGCGGAGGGCTAGAGTTTTCTTACTAGCAAATAGCAAAAACCGATATTTTGGTCTTTATGTGTCATTCATGAGTAGAATAAACTTGGGCATCATGCAGGAATTACATAGCAACACTTGAGAATTTAAAATGTGCTTATTTGCTTTCTTGCAGAGGCAGATAATAAGATCAATACTGCTCCTCCGTCAATCCATTCATCAGCAGGTTAGATTAGTTTAGCAAAAAAGAATAACAGCAAAACAGAAAGCACTAGTATCCATGGAGGAATTTGTTTCTCTTATTACCATGGGGCTGTGTATTGCCCACCACGAATCAGATGGTTTCGTGGTGGGCAAAAATAAGCTACTGCTACTCAGGATGGAGCACCAGCAAGAGCTATACTATGGGTTTTTACACCTGATCACCTCTGGCTCAGAGAGTTCTCCATATTGCCACATGGTCACCGCATCGACTGCTTTTGAACGTTGTGTTGCTACTCAGATGCTCATATCTACATTGTGGCTCTTGCTTTGAAGAATTTTTTATGTTCGAATAGTTTTAGATGGTGAAAATCTTGGTATCTTGGTATTCTATATTGGTTCCATTTTGAGTAGGAGAAGACACGGACAAATAAAAAGTCTTGCATAAAACGCCTAACCCTGGAAAGCAAGCAAAGCAACCCAAAAAATGTGCAATAAGGATAAATTGTGAAGGGGCTGTGTAAAGGGGTAACACCTAAATATTTTCAGCAACTTCAAATTAGTGCTGTCAGTTAAACACATTATTAATCCATTTTGACGGCGTGAATTATTTTAGCGCAACATTAACGCTCGCTCCATGTGGGCCAGCCCTTTATAGTTTTTCTTCATGATATTGCAAAAAACTTGTCAAGTTAGAAAACTGCAACGGCACACCGGATCTAGTCAGACCAGAAACAAAACAACAAGCACGTTGCACACGTTTGGTCCATGCTACTTGTTCAGGCGTGCTTGCCAGCTAAACACTAGGCTCCGTGTGTTGTGAGTTGTGATGGCCAGAAAAGAAAGGAAACTTAAACTTTCGTTGTCACACATAATGCTTTGCTGCACTGCGATGCATTCAAGGAAGCTTGGAAATCACAACTCTCAGAGTATACTGTACCTTCCATGAAGACAGCTACAACATCAAAAAACTAAACAAATCAGGATTTATGATCTGTTTTCAATTCTATATCGACTTCCTAACAGCTTACATGAGCATTAGATCATGACAAATATCCTGTTAAAAGATATAATGAAATGAAATAGATAAAATGAAAGATTTAAAAAAAATAATGTGATTAATATGCAAATCGTGAGTTTACTTTAACCTTCATGCAATTAATCACGATTAAAAATTCAAATCGACTGACAGCACTACTTCAGATGTTTTAATTTATTTACTTAGTCAATCATTTTAATTGTTCTTTTTGCATATTATAATAACAGCACCTAAAGAAGATAACACCATTGTATCTACATAGAGTCAGATATATAGCTGTGACTTGTGGAAGTGGCTAGTTGGATTCTATGAAGCCATTAGGAATAATTCTGATTTAAGAGAAATAGGCTTCATGTTTTTAGACTTGGAGACCTGACGTTTATGGTTGACATGCTGTCTGTATACAATATTGATTTAGCTATTTTAAGACAGCTATCTGTAGTCATGATACACATAATGCTGACAGGTGTCCCTGAAACTATTTTAGTAACATATGTCTTGTCTCTGACACTGGAAAAATGCTGTTTTGAGAATTAATGATGGGTAAAATGTCTAACAATTCAACTGACTAAAGTGTCGCCTTACAAGTTAATGGACAGGTAGGAGTTTATTCCCCATGCAGGAATGTACCAAATACATAACCTACAGCTTTTTTGCTCAAACAAATAATCAGCAGTGATGTAAACTCACCCCCAAACTATGGCTGAATCCAGTGCTTGGGGCAGGGCTCGCAGCACTGAGGTAACTGCTGACCGCCGACTCCTGGCTGGCTGTTCCATAAAGGTCTGCCATCGGACCCGGGCTGCTCGTACCTAAAAATCCAGCAGAGCGGGAGGGGGTGGAGCCTAAAAGCAAAATATAGATGTTTGATTTTTAATCCTGGAAAGTCCTTAAATCGAGTCTTGTGACATGTATTGAATGCTGATAACTTATTCTTTGATATGGTGGAGTGCAAATAGAGAGAAGAATGAAGGATTAGGTCACGCAGTCACAGTTAAGTGAGCACCAACTACATTAATGAAGAAGGACACAGATATTAAAATGGAAATTTTCAAGTCTTTAAGGATTGAAAGTAATTTCTCCAATATGCTTTTTCATGTATGTGTCTTTTGGCTGGACTGGCAGCATGTTCAGTGGATGAAGATGAGATAATCCACCACTTTAGCTCAAAGTTATATTTACACTTTTCTAAAATATTGAACGGATTTATAATCAAATCTAAAATGAAACAAACAAACAAACACAACCCTTTACAACTAGCTGCTGTGCTTATTGCTAAAAAGAAAATGTCAACAATCCAGCTAAATCTGATTTCAGTTTTGACCTTTACTTGAGATGTTTATACCTCGGACTACTGCCGCCGCCGCCGCTGCTGCAGCCATTGGTCCGTAAGCTGTGAGAGGAATGGCTAGAAAGGTAGAATAGGAAAAACCCAGGTTAAACATCTCGGTTTGGAAGCATGCAACAAGTCATTTATCATCTAACAAAGGGATGAAAGAAGCCGTTTAAACAATCACAACCTTCCCCATTACTGTCATGAATCCTGCCTTTAGATAGAAACCGAGGAGGACTGACAAACACAAACATGCAAACCTGAGTGATCAGGTGATGATGCTAATGTGTTGTGAAGCAGACTGACAACATGCTGCTTGTAAAGTCCAGAGGAGGGACTGACTGACCTGTGAGCTCAGGGGGGTGGGGTGAAGTCAGAAGGGGAGTCCTCTCTAAGTGGAACTCTAAAACAGAAACATCAGAGTGCTGTTGAGACACACACCGCCGCCACCACCAAGGACAACACACACATACACGTTTAGGCAAGGGAAACACCTCAAAGGTGAGGAGGTGAACACACAGGGCTTGAGGAATGCAAACAGGAATTAAAGGATGGAAAGATGCTTTATAGTCCAAAAAGTGGAGTAAAAAAATGCTCCCAGTAATCTTTCTGAAATAGCAAGAAATAAAGCAATTGTCACAATTTTGTCATACAAACTGATAACTAAAAGATTTCACATTTAAAAAACATGAGTTACACATTTTTAATTGGTGAAAATTCTAAGTTTGGGATTATTTCCCAGCTTAGCATCACACACTCCACTGAAATAAACAGCCATGCACATGCACGCAAACACTCATACAAGCAAAGCAATTCCACTCCCTGATATTTACAAGCAGCCATTTCCACTCAGAGTGTGTCATGTGCATCTATGGAGACATGTTTGTATTTGTGATAGTGTGTCTGCTGTCAATTCAGCGCAAAACTGCTCCTGTTATTATGTTTTTACAGATAAAAGTGTTTCCAGTTCTTCTTAGCAATGACACATCCTTTGTTACTGAATAATCTATTGGTACGGAGCACCTTTCCATTTAAACCCCTTTTGACCTGCTGCTCAGAGGATTAACACAGTTTTAGACATACATTGCAAACCACATGACAGTTCTAACACAGTGAGTCCTTTTACCCAAATTTTACACATTTGTTGTATCATTTCTTCACCCACACAAAGCTGGTGACTTGCAAAGTTGCTGCAAGTCATTTCAGACAATTAGATGCAAGAAAGAGCAGATTATTTTTTTGTGATTTCATCATTTACAAAACATGCAAGAATGATTTTAGTGTCAGTTTTTTCAGTGATCCGCCCCCAAAATCCAAAGATGTCCTTCGCTAGGAATTTTCAGTGTACAGCTGAACTCTCCCAATGAAATTTGACCACATTCATCTCTTAGTTTGACAGAAGCTGTGTGAGTTGGTTTTGATTACCAGGGAACTGATAGGTGTATCCAGGAGTGATGCCTGCATAGCTCCGACTGGTGTAAGTGGCAGTCTGGAAACCTGGATAACCTGTACGGAGAAAGTAAGTAAAACAAAAAAAAGAGTCACTTCAGAGCTATTGATAGCACATACATAAAGAAATATATCAAACCGCATAAGAATGGAGAAATAGGTGTGTGTGTTGATGCAGCAGCACCGAAGCTTAACAATCTGTGACGTGCAGGTGGATGATATTCTATACTTATGGTCTGGTTTTCCTCACAAAGACAGGACTGAGCAGCTTACAGGTTTTGTCTTACGTTTCACTCCCAGCGGTGCAGGTAACACAGATTTTCTCTACTTGCAACCAGATACTGGGAGAACGTACATCAGGACGACACCATAAGTGTTAACAGCGGTTTTATCTTTTATCAGAACCACAGTTAAGGACAAGAAAGTATTTATTTTTTTTAATTTCTCCTTAATATCTTTTGATCTTTGTTGGCTAATTAAAAAAACTGGACTAGTTTAGAAAGTAGTTCTCAGACTGGACAGTAGGTGGTAGTATTGGTGTGGCAAGTTTAGCTTCAGCTTGCTCAACAAAATCAAAACTATTGTCAAAACAAGATATAACAACTAGAAAAAGCCATTTTGTAGTTAGAAGGTTTTCATTATGAAAATGATCATCATAATGAAGGGGCAATTTCACGATCTTTAAACTGCAAACAGCCTGACTAAAACCATGGCTTTGCCTCTGCAGGGATCACCCAAATTACTGGAAAGTTGCTCTCATGATGTTATGCAGACCACTTTGTTAGTCATGAGAGCTTCAGCTGGATAATAACAACATTTTAAGAAAAATATCTGAAAGGGGGTGTTTATAAAAGAGGTGCCTTTGAGTTGGTTGAAAGTGTAATATCCAGCATTTCTGTCTCAACTATTTGAGGTTAGAAATAAAAACTCTTGTTTCTACTGTTTGAAGATACAATTAACCATAAATGAGATGCATCTTATTACTTATCATTTCGGGACACTATAGTCTGTTAAGTGTAGATGTACGGTGAAGTCAGCAGCCCACTTCAGTGGTCAGCACTCTCCCCATGAGGTGCCATATGACCTTTTAAGGCAGCAGCGCCTTTAATCCAGTAGTAGAAACTGTCAGATTCAGGTGTGCGGCCACATCCTTCCCGTCTTGATCAATACTAACTTACCCAGCATACCAATGCCCAGCATGAAGGCGTCCATCCCATAGGGCATCACACGAGAGCGCCCCCTCGCTGAGCCAGTGGGGGACATCACCTCCTTGGGCTGAGCTTTCTTACACTCCACCTGTTTCCGGACGAGAGAAGAAAAAAAAAGAGTCCTGCTTATTTTTCTGCACAACGCTGTGACGCCACGGTGCAAATCGAGGTGCTGACCATTTTGTTGTTGATCTCATGGAAGTGGATCTCGCAGACTTTCTCCACCACGTCCTCGTTCTCAAACGTCACAAAGCCAAACCCTAATGAGCACAAGGTTTATGGTTAAAAAAAATCCCTGCAGTATGGTGGAATTAGACAGTAGGCCTTTCTGTACAGTGCTAGAGCTAATAGTCTGCAGTAATTAGTGCTGTAATAGCCGCTTAACACGTTTGCCCCCCTTCCCGCCTTTCAATGCTGCTATTCTGCACTCATCCTTTTTTCCCTCCCTTCCCGGCCAGAAGGACCGGGCAAAGCTTGTAGGCTGTCATAATCGATCAATCCCAGGGTGGGGAGGAGGCGCTTAAGGAGGCTTTATCCTGATCCCGATTAACGGACTGGCTAATTAGACTAGCCCTGTTCGTCTCCTCCAGATCAGCCCACAGGAAGGAGACTCATGTGGGGGGTTGAGGGGGATCAATAGACACCCAGGCAGGTCTAAATGAAGACCAGTAAATCCAGAATGAGAAAGGACACAGGCAATGAGCGGGCGGAGAGAAGGGTTAGTCCGGCTCACCTCTGTGTCTGTTTGTGGTCTTGTCAAACATGAGCATGGCATCGTCGACCTGAGGGGAGACAAACAACACAGGCTTTTACGCAGCGCTCCGTCTTGCCACGCGGCATATTGCCTGACCTCAGCCCTTCTCAAGTTCTGCAGGGAGCCTCAGCAACAGATGGACAGAGAGGGGGGAGGAGGAGGGGGAAGGAGTGGACTGGAGACGAGCGACAGGTTACAAAGAGGAGGCCCAGGGGGTAAAGACAGGAAAACATGCTGAAAACTGTAAAACAAGCCCCAGAGCTGTATAAAGCTAACAGATGTAACCGGAAGCAGAGAAAAGCTGCAGGTTTCAGTCGCGGTCCTCACAGCAACCACCCCTCCAAAGTTTGAAATTCCCATGGGAACTGTGTAAAAAGTCCTCCAAAAAAATGTTAAATAATAAAAAATGAACACCAGCTAACATCAAATAGGCTTTTATGAATGGTGGGAGTGAGACAAACTGGGCCACAAAGACAGAAACGCTGACGAAGAGCGGCAGAAAGGTGAATCCTGTGGGCAGGTGGAGACACGATGAGAGGGGAGAGCTGATAGGGAGAGGAATAGCGACAGGTGGAGATTTAGTGAAAGAGAGTACAGAGAGTCCTGTAAGAGAGAGAAAGATTGTGTCAAAGTGGAAAGGAAAGAAAAAGAAGAGACAAAGGGAGAGGAAGAACAAAGAAGCCTGGAGGCTTTGTTTGTTGGCACAGTCAGCCATAATTCCTCCTCCTCCTCTCCCTTTGACCTCTCCCTCCGGCCCAGCCTCCCTTTATGGAGCAAAGACACAGGTGTCTATTCAATACGAACACACACACACTTTCTTATGTCAAAGCTGACCCATTCTTTCTCTGACTTTTTCCTTCCTCTCGTCACAAGCTGACATGTTTATATTCTAGTCTGAACACGAAGGCCCTCATAAACATTTGGTAAATTCATCCGTACTCTTGGTCTATAATAAGTTTACTGGATGTGCTCCACAGAATAATCTGCCATAGTCGAACAGGAGTGTCAGTGATAGGGCAGTGTGTGTGTGTGTGTGTGACTGTGTGTATACCCCTGAGGGCATTTTGCCCACAGAAAGGTCAAAGGTGAGTGAAGAGTGTCAGTGTGAAAGGGGACCCTCTAAGTCTGCTTCTCCAGCCAGTGTTTGCTTCCAGCCTAACAGTTGCTCTTTGCACACAACTTCACATGTCTGCAAAAACAAAACTATTATGTTTTCTTTCACAAAATTAGAGGAAACTCCCTAGATTATCACAATTTATAGAAATTAATGCTCCCAAATTGCAAGGAGAGCAACGCCCTGAAAACCTCATGAGACAGAGACAGGATCTAACGAGGCTAACTTACAGAATCCCATACAATCCCAGCATGAGCTAAAACCCCACAAATCACCCTGGAGGACGCACGTAAAACATCACAACTACGCAAATAGAATAAACTGCACGTCATTGGTCGATATTTCAAACATTGAGCATTTTTTGAATGGCATACGGCCAAACAGTATTCCCTCTCATCCTTTTTTTTTTTCTCCCCAACTCTCATCTTCCCCGTTATCCGCTGCCCATCCCTCTCCACACTCCTTTGTCCTCACCAGGACGGGACACAAAAGGTCCAGTGAGGCAGTCTAATCAGGAACTTCCATGGATGGCTGCAGCCTACATTTCACCATCCATCCCTCGATATCTCTCTCGGCAAAAATTCATCTAGACGTTATGATTGAAGAGGGAGCAGAGAGAAACTCAAGGCCAAAGCTTTTGGCACTGAAAAGAAAAGTGCCGCGCGCTCGGAAACGTGGCCACTGAAAAACGGGTTTTTTGCACCTTGGACTTAAAAAAAAGTTTCAAGTAGCTTAAGATGCAGACTGATGAAAACTTTTGGGGTATTTATTTATTGATTACTTTTTTTTTTGTGGGTTCAATTTATTTGCAAAACAAACCAAAAATGAAAACTAAGTATCCACCATGCAGCACGGATGGCTGGTGGTCATTTCACATTATTTAGCTAAAAGAAATCCAAGAACATCTAGTATGCAGATAACTTCTGCACAAACTAACAAAATATTTGCCTTGCTTTGTACAGAGGCATAATAGCCCCCGCTACCACCCCCCCAAACACACACACACACCCCATCTTTGCCCCAGTTCCCTCTCCTACGCCTCCACAAGTAAGGCCCTCCCTCCCCAGTCAGTGCCTTTGTCAGCCCATCATCTATTCTCTGCCTAGAGCCTCAAAGAGTTGCATAAATTATGTATGAGAAACTTGCAAAAACTTTAAGGATAAAACGATTTAAGAAATAAAACTCCAGACGGGAGCTGTGTGATAAGTTTGTTGGGGTTTCAGAATCGTTCGACTCATATTTATTGTCACTAAACTGCTAATTTGACCCCCACCGATGCACTCACCAACACCCCCAAACACCACCTCATCCCTCCTCCTCCAGAACAAAAAGCCCCTTACCCACAGAATTATATGGTGACAATGGGCAAGCCAGGTCACCACAGTAACAGGCCAGGAGGGGGTTGTGGGTAGTAGCAGCTGTTACATCAGATTAATTCAGATTCTGATAATCCCTCCTCCTTCCTCACCATCACCACACACTCAGCACAAAACTTTTATACCCCCCTCCTTCGCCTCCCGCCATCCCCTCTTCCAGTCCCCCCAAAGTTCGCCTGCTGCTCCCCGAGCCTCACAGCTTCGTTATTTTTCCTCCTCTTACTCTCCCTTCTCGCCCTCCTCCTCTTCATCGCAGTAACTCCTTCATCTCCGGGCAGCCGCCTGACTCAAAGTGAAGATTTCTCTGAGAATCGGCGGTGAATCAGAATCAGCAGAGCTGGTGGGATGTGGTACTATGTGTTTCTGAGCTGTTGATCTGCTTCTGAACCAAATAATACTTACACGTCCGTTTGGACTGACAAAGTTATCCAACTTCAGCTCATACGCGCCGTTTTTTCCTTTTTTTTTTTTTATATTCTAAGTCATTGTAGGGTCGTGTCAGACGCCGCAGTTTTAAACCTTTCTTTAACGACACTCACCTTCCCAAACTGGTCGAAGTATTGCTTGACGTCTTCGATAGTTGTGTTCACTGACAGGCCGCCCACAAAGATCTTTTTGGTTCGAGTCACCAGCTGGAAATAGGGGGGCATTCATTTACTAAGCTCATTAGAAATACATGCATTTTCAGCTAAATCTATTATCTATATTATTTTTAATTATATACTCTTTGCTGGACCACGCCATGTTCATGTCATGGTAAACTAAATGACAGCTTCTGGTGTAGAAAACAGTGGGTTTTTCTCAACATTGCCCCAAATTACACAGGAGTACACTATCATCACATTGGGAATTAGCAGGAAGCTTCATTGTCTTTTGCAACATGAGACCACCAAATCCTTAAACACATCATTTCATGAAATGTAATATAAAAAAAGGCATTTTGGGATCTTAATTGGACAAAAACAGCAAAAAAGCATAAAAAAGGTGAATCCATCTTTAAGAGGCTTCCTCAGATGTTAAAAAGTAAAAGTGTGTGTTATCACAAAGAAAACCAGCAGATATGCAAACCTGAGATTTCACCTGCTTACGTTTGTGTGTAAGTTTGGCAGCGAGTATCCTTTTCTATATAAGATCAATCCGTCTGTATTTGAATCTAAAGGATTGGCTATATGTCAGGAACAAAATAGTTTTAAATCAAATTACCTGGCTTGATTTAATTCAGGGTAATACTGTCTATTTCTTTATGTTTGTTCAACACAGATTTTTAGTTTTACATTTCTTCAAATGATTAGCTCATTTTAAATAGATAAAATACAGAAAATGTTCTGTATTTGGGCTTTTTGTAGCACTAGAGAAATACAGCAATACAAGTCTTGAACACTTATATGTTTCTACTGAAAGTAGGGATGTCACAGTTATTTAATTTCACAATTAATCGCAGTGTTAAATGTTTTTGATGGATTTCGTGTTAAGGCCCCTACAAGACTGAAATAAGCTTTTCTGGCTGAGATAATGCCAAATTGGAAAACATGGAAAACTTTGTTGTTAATGCTGAATGAAAATGAAAAAAGTTAATTCCACAGGTTAATATCTTTGCATTAACTAATTATTTTTTACATGTCTGATTAAAACATTGATTTATCATTTATAGAGTGGGAAAATTAATTAACACAATAATTGTGATAATCATAAAATTGGGATTATTTCTTTGACACTAATGGTACCAAATAAATCTGTAACTGTGACACCCCTGGTTGTAGGTGCCATGTCACCAAACACTCATTTTCCACCTCATGGGGCAATTATTCATCATGGATTAAATAACAGATAATACGATTATTTAGGATTTTTGTGTATTTTGTCTAAATGATGATTAGGAAACTCTTTGATATCTGTGATTTTTTATTTTCTTCATTGTTTCTGCTTGTGCTAGCATTCCCCATGACGATTCACTGGCTAAGTGATGCAAACTGTTACAAACGTCTGTCTCGTGTTCCTTCTTTCTTATAAATCCAAGTGATTTCTAGATGTTAGATCTAAGGGTGTGTTTCAAAAACCCACCGATGGTGTGCAGACAGTTGAGGGAACTGTCTGTGTGCATCAGAGTAGAAATGGTGTTGACCCACTCTGACCTTTTAGATGCAGAAATCTCAAATCAAATTAAGATCTGTAGTGAAACTCAGCGAACCGGATTTTAAATGCAGATTTGTGGCATTGACCAATTAAAAGCTAGATATATTAATCTTTGACGTTAAAATCTTACTCTGATTCATGACATAACTCTTCACACACTCAGTACTTTTGTTCTAAATAATTTGTAGCCAAAAATATTTGGTCAGTGATCTCTCATTGAACTACATAATTAACTGCTGTTTAAAACTGCACTTTGCACCAGCTGCAGTCAAACTCTAAAACACTACAATGAAAAGTATAAAAAAGAACCTCCTACAAAACTAAAGTACCTTTTTTCCTGTGCTAATTTGTCTTTTTATTATTTTTACTGACAAAACAGCACTTTAAAAAAAATTCATTAAACTCATAAAGCTAGACATGGTTTCTATCACAGTATTCCTTCATCGCGCAAATCTTTTGATTTATAAGCAACTTTAGAAAAGACAAAGCAGTCCTAGGCAGGTAGGAGCAATCAAGAAAAACAAAACGGCTTTTAAGTGGGTTAAAAACTAAAAGTCTGAAGCTTTTTGTTAACAAACGCTCACATTACTGTTCAGCAGCTGCCACGTTCATCAGATTACACTGCATTAGTCCAGATAAGAGACCGAAACACTCAACACACACAGGCCAAGCTGCTGCAAACAATGCACATCATAACGAAGGACAACTCAACTCACCTTGGGCTGAGCTCTCCGAGGGAAAGCAACCTTTGGATCAATCTATGAGAGAAGATACAGAGAACGAGAGGACTGGTTAGTGATGAGCTGCGACCCAGAGGGACCAGCCAGACTAGTCACCTTCCCTCGCCGTACTCTGATATCAGAGCATCGTCTTTCTTTCTTTAGAAACTCTGCAATAAGGGGGGAATCCGGGGTCCATGTTCTCCCCCTGGGTTTGGCATGTGCATTCACCTGATCAACATTAAAAACATCTATCTTTCAGGCTTATCAAGCATCTCAAAACACAAGAACGGATGTTACATTAATTTTCTAAATTATGTAACATTCATTTGGCAAAACGCAAAAAAAATAAACACAAAAAAGTCTTGTTTTGAGGTTTTCTCACAAAAGCAAACAGTTCAAAACTTCCCAACATAAAAGAAACAGAAGTTTTGCCTTCAGAGTCTCGCCCACTTTTAGATCAAAAACCTGCTAACAGATTCTCGTTGTGTAACGCACCAAGATCTGACGACGAACTTTGACCAGAAGCGTCTGAACACGCTGCTGACTCTACATGTGTGCATACAGTGTGTGTGCCTTACAGTCATGTCAGTGTATGAAGCTTTGATGAAACAAGTCATCACTGTAGCCGGGCAGGTACAACCAGACCACACTGTTTTTGAACCGACTTAAAAACACACTTTTAACATGTGTGTAAGTGCAAGCAGGCATGTGTGTGTGTTAGTGCTCAGGTGGAATGCCTGGGAACGTCCAGCGAACCCCGGGCTCTCTCGTCACCAGCATGTGACATGTGATCTCCTGGAATCTCACACGGGCAGCACAATCACAAATGCACCTCACCTCCCCGGCGAGGATGGCCGAGAGTGTGTCGGAGAGACGACGAGGGAACCGAGGAGGGGGCAGACGGGGGACGGGAGCTGTCAATCACGGCGCGCCGACGGCAGAATGACACAGCTCTGCTTGTTTGTGTATGTTTGCTTTTTGCCTCAATCGGCTATTTGACGGGAGCGATCACAACAACAGGGGCTGTTCATCATCATCCTGTGCACTTTCAGATGATCTGGATCTCGCGGGTCCTTCCGTCTGCTTTTACTCCCAGAAAATAGGACGATTTGCTTGACTGTATCTTAGCAGAACAATTCTTTAGATTTCGGTCTAAACAATTAGAGTTGTTCCAATACCGATACCAGTATCGGAAATGCCTCCGATACTGCCCTAAATTCTGGTATCGGTATTGGCGAGTACTGGAGTTCAGGCACCAATTCGATACAACATAATTCATGAAAATAAGTATCTATTTACTGATTAGCTTTATTAGCTCTGACACAGTTCTTCTCCATTGTTCTTAAAACAGTTTCACTGTGCAGCAGATGGTAATGATGTCAGCGGTGCGGCCATATTTCGCACTGGATTCTCCCACCAGAGAGACTGCATCTGAAGATTTGTTGGATTCCTTTATGTTTTACAAAGAGTTTAACATGAGCAGGCCATATCACAATGATGATTATATCACAGTTATGCAGGTGTAATATGACTTTTTTTTTGTGGAATGGCTACTTGAAATTGGCCGATACCCATAGCACAAGTATCGGAATCGGTATTGGGATGAAAAAAATGGTATCGGAACAGCTCTATTGACAACACAACCTGAAAAGACGGCCAACCGGTCCTTGATGTGGCGAAGGCCATTGAACGTCACCAAGGTTAAGATTGGAGAGAGAACCAGATCATGCCATGAGGATGCAATCATAGACAGGCAGTAAAACTGGAATTTGAGACCTCTATATTAGTCTATACTGGTCTAATAGAGCTAGAGAACAACTAGACTACACCACACTGTACTGCTGTTCCACTAGGAGATGGTGAGACAGTACAGCGCTATGATTAGTCCATAACCATGAGAGGGTAGAATTGAACTACAATAGAAAGCTAGAGCCTCTATGGTAAACCTCATGCGTTTACCAATGTAAGGGCAACAGTGTTGCTTCTAACAAGAGTTGACATCACCCCAAGTTTTCTCGCTTTCTTTTTTTCTTTTACGTCTGTTCTAGAGAGCAGAGTGAGAAAACTATAGGCTAAGACTTTAGGATAAGATGCAGACTCTACTGTTTAGTCTCTATGGTGGCTAGACTACTCTGATAGTCACCTCCGGTCACCAACCCTCCTGATGTCCAACACTCCTGTGCACATTCAAAAACAAACAGACACACACACACAAACAAACAGAATCAAACACATGGCAGCACACATCGCGTCCAAAGGGGGGAAAATGTGGACGTTAAACAGATAAATTTGCTGCATGAGTGAAGGTGGATTATTTCCTAGGCAAACAGTGTTTATCAGAGTAAAGATTTAGACTTGGAGGTGCTTTGCTTATTGTTACTTTAGTGGGAAAGTCGGCCTTCATGGCTCAGAGGCTGCTTTCACGTTCAGTTGTACTTACCAAAAATGTGAGTTTAAGAGGTTTACACACAACAATCAATAGAGCTTTCAGATGTGGTGGAGAACTGAAACCTTATATATGAACATTTAAAGAAGCTATACATGATATTATTTTAATCTTTCTAAGAAAAATGGTTTCTACTCTGTATAATATGTGGTAAAAGGGGGAAGTCCATGTGAATGAATTATTCTGATCAGCCAGTAAGAGCGTTTCCCCCCAGGGAATTCGGATGTCACGGAAGTTATCCCCATTGGCGGAGAAAGAGAGTGTCACGCCAAAGCAAAAAATTTGCTGCTATCGCTATTAAAATGTCTTGGACTCATACAAATGCAATCAATGAATCATTCATTTTTATGAACTTAAAAGGGGTAAGTCCGACTTTCCCCTTTTTACCACATAATATACTGTGTATTAAACATTTTTCTTAGAAAGATTAAAATCATTTGAGGTATAGCTCCTTTAAACCTACAAAGCCAAATGTATCATATTTGATACATTTGGCTTTGTTTCTGAGACATGTTGCATCACTTTATGGTAAAAACTTTGCTCAAAACTCTGCAGAATATAATATGAAACTTGTTTTCTGCCCGCTAATGGAGGCCAAGAAGCAGAAGACAGCACTATATTAATTTTGACATGTCACATGGTAATGATTGGTAGATATAGCCCCCTGCATAAACTATTTTATTTTCTTACATATTTTGTTAAAGGGCTAAATAAGTACTTCAGATTTGAAAAATTAGACTTTTTTCGCCAGTTTTTCCTAGGTTGGGCTTTAAAAGGTTAAACATGGAAATTTAAGATAAAAAAACTACCAAAGTGTGCGATGTTTTGAACACATTCTCCTACATAAAGCTGTGTGAAATGACTCAAAGCCCTCAGAGATTATGTCTGCAGAGAGCTGGAGCCTCACTCTCAGAGCAAGGTAACAGGGAAGAAGCTTGGACATAATTCCAAGAGAGCTTTATGAAATCAGGGCAATCCCCTTTGACCAGCTCCATCCCAGCTATGCAACAGTTGGCCGAGCGCGCTGCCTGTCACGGCCCTGAGCTGGAGACACACTTGGAGCAACCTGCCGATTGGACAGCACTTCAACATCTCAGAGGAGCAACTCAAGCCTGATGACTCCAATCCTATTAGTTAGGAGAGCCATACTAATCACAGATGGGGTCATCCGACGCCACCGCCCCCCTACAATCGGCCCTTTTCTTCCCACTCAGCTCTGCGGTGAAACAGTTGCAGGGTCACAACGTACGCCTTTAAAGAGTTGCGTGTCTTTGCCATGAACCCCCTCTGTTAAAAATTTGTCTCAAAAAGGTGCGGCTCATCGGTTGTCACCTCAATTGGCGAATAGCGGGAAGACGGAAGGCCACCCAAAGGGGCACGGAAAGCAGCAGCGGCTTCATAAATCACACAAAGTACTACACTAGTGTGTACTTTCAACACAATAAGTACCAATAAATTCCTCTGCAGCACTGTATTTGCTCTTTAGCCTCGCAGTGGCGTAAAGCTGCGTTAATTCCTGCGCTGGAGCGGTTCAGTCGGTCACAGCATGGCACATTCCTTCTGTTGCTACTGGAGAACTTTCCTCTCTAACAGGATAACCTGCCTGCACAACCGAGAGAAGAGGGGGGGAGGGCGAGCAGCCTAAAAAGGCCTACTCTACTCACCGTCCAACCCCTGTTGCTGATTACTGAGCCCACTCCAAGGCAAACGCACACTTGATGAGCCCCCACCCCCACCCCCCACCCCACCGCCACCAACACACCAGCCCGGCAAATCCAACCGACACACCCAGGTGCTGGCCACAATGTGCTCCATCATGGCCCGTAGAGATGTAGAGATGGCACATGTTGTGAGGAAAAGTTCAAATTAACACGACAGAATCGCCACGAGTGAATTTTGCCCTGATTAAACTTAGTAAGAGGAAATGGCGCCGGGATCATGGCCTCCTCTCGGTTTGCGGCCGCTTACGCATTCCCCATTTCTGGTAAGCAAGAAATTATTGTAAGTGATGTGCATTGTTATCTTTTTTTTTTTTTCTTTTGTGACAAAACCATTCTTCAACTGTGGAAAGGAAAGGGGAGGGTCACTATGGAAACGAGCCCCATGGTGGGTTAGTGGCGTCCAACCATGATGGCACCACTTATCATAGCTGTCGTGCCTGAAAGTGGCCTTAAAGCAGTAGGGAAACCAGAAAATACTAAAAAAAAAATAAAAATCAAATCAGTCTGAAACCACTATCATATAAATTTCATCTCTGCTAATTTCCAATAAGTTAGAAAAGAAATTGCTTCAATCCTTTAACTTTCTGAAACCTACATGTTCATTATTCTCCCTTCCCGTCTTTGCAGCCTCCACTTATCTTCCAAAGAGTTGCAAAGGTGCTTTACTCAAAGCACAAAAGGGGAAAGAAGAAATAGCCTCCCCTCATTTCAATACAGTGACTAACCCGCAGCCATCACCACTCCCACTGAGGAGGGAGGCGGGGGCACTGGTCCCTATGGCGACCAACGGGCCACATTGTTCCCAGACCAGCCCACATTCATTACTGACAAAAAAGACACGCACACACAATCACGCACACTTTGCAACACACGGCCATTAATACATTTTAAGTTGCAATTCACACAGGTGGAAGGGTCTGACTTCATCGCCAATAAAGTCGCAGTTTTTCTTTCCTCCGGAGACGAACAAGAAGCTCGCAGGAGTTTGATTGTTGATTTCGCACCTTGATGGTTTCAGGTTGCATTTAATTGTTACATTGGGAAACTTTTTTTTTCCCTTCTAGGTCAATTCGACTCCTTAGAGACAGAGAAGAAAAGCAGAGGCCAAAAATCAAAGATTGGCTCGTCCTTTTCCTCTTGTTACTATGGAAATTGACACTGGGTGACATTTTCTTGCTTGGGCAGAAGAAAAGATGAGAGAGCACTTTCTCCGACGTGTCAACTAATAACTTAATCATGTTAAGTGCTCACATCTGAGGTCCACACACACACAAAAAACAAAAGTGTTGCAAAACCTTAGTAAATATACCAAAATGTAGCAATGTTACAGCTCTGTAGCGGATTATAGGAAAATCCACTAATCAAACACTGAGCAATGGGATTAGCCGGCGCAGGGAAGTAAACACAGAGAACTCACTGTTTTTGAGTCCAACTCATGCCTGGTTTGGGCCAGAACTTTATCCACGCCGGCCTGATCCACAAAGGTGACAAATCCGAACCCTCTGCAGACATGAGGGGAAGAAAGTGTTATTGACTGATGTTGATGCGTAATGATACATTATGAGCAGAGAGGAATCGCGGAGGTCAGATAAACTTTCAGCACCAACAGAGAAGCCGGGCACACACAGCTCTCTCACCTCGAGCGCTTAGTAACCGGATCTCGCATCACCATACACTCTTTCACCTCCCCATACTTGCAGAAGTACTCCTTCAGACCCTCTGGGAGACAGAAACGAGACCAGATTCATTCATGCTGTCGATAAAACAACTTTACGGATGGAAAGTTTGGAAAGTGTGCGGCTGCTCTGCTGAGATCTCCCACACAAAAGTTCATGCATTTTTTAATTAAAGGTTCATTAAATGTGAAAAACATTGCATTACTTTTTTTTTTTTTTTTTTTAACTGCACTACATAATAACTACAAGTAATTTCGCTCATCCTATTTCAAATCTGACTCATTTCAGATACTTTGTGAGAGCTTTTATGAATCACTCAGTTAGCCTGTGGCAGCTCTGAATGGGGGCATTCATTCAGAAGCAGGTTCCATGAGTAAAATATTTTTAAAAAAAGAGAAAGCAAACAATTTTTGATGGAAGCTAACAGGAATATTAAGAAGTACATCTTTTAAAACAAGAAAAAAATCAAATCTTTCCAATCCCTGCCGGGATTTTTTAAAGGCATGGTGACATTTAAACAGAGCTGGGGGTGGAAAAAGATTTACCTTGCGTTGTTTGCCAGCTGAGTCCACCTATGAACATTTTGCTGTGGAAAAAAAGAAAAAATATTTATATTTACAGAGTCAACAAAGGAGGATTCAGCGCGTTTCACGTGTCCGCGGCCACGCAGTAATGACAAAGTTGTTACTGAGGTTTTCAAAGAGTGAATGTTGAGCTAAAGACTTGAGTATTATCTGTAGTTTAAACATGAAGGACCTCTATGTGGAGGTGTGTGTGAGTTGAGACCGGCTGCACAGCGGAGTCCTCGCGCAGAATACCGGGTTTGTTTCTGAGGTAAAGCGCGAGCGGAGGTACGACAGAAAGTTTTTTAAAAAGCAAAGTTTTTTGTGTTACCAGGGGTCGTGAGGGGAGTCCGTGGTGGACAGGCTGCTCTGGCTCCCTTCCGTCTCCATTCCGTGTCCTCGCGGTGTGTGTAAGGCTGCTGCTGCTGTTGTGTGTATGTGTGTGTGTATGTGTGTGTATGTGTGCGTCCGGGCCGAGCCGTGCGGGAAAACAGGCGGTGAGTGAGAAGAGCTGGGCGGGTTTGGCCCGGGGTGACAGAAAGGGGAGCGGGCCAGATGCGGGCTGGGACAGACTCCACCTCCTCCACTCAGTCCCCGCTGCTGTCCCTCTCTCATCCCACCACCGAGGCACGCGGCTACGGCCAAGCTAGCTGCTAGCAACAATACTACTTCCGGTGAAACTTTCCAAAATAAAGCTCGGCTGACGTTGTTTGAAGCAATAGAGATACAAAAACACCTGTTACATCTTTTTAGAAAATACTTAATTAGTTAACTACATGTGCATAAATGTTTAAAGTATATGAACATTTCTAAACCCATATTTAAAAATTTCATTTTCAATTGAATTGTTTTCATATCATAGCATAATAAACAGTGCTACTATGCTCTCTCTTGAGTCATTTTTTTAAACAATGTGTTGAATAAAAGTTTGGATAATAACAATTATACCATCTTCAGGGATCAATTGTTTTGCCTTAAAGCCCCATAATAATTGGTGTGGGGTGTGGTTTGACAACTTTTTACTTCTACCCACTCCTTTTTGATTGTCTGTTTTGATATTTTTAAGTTTGTTTGTTTTCTTTGAACATGTCGAAATAAAATGGAAGAATAAAAAAAAAATCTAATTTACTTGTTGACTAGCAGCAGTCAAGATCCTCCTCATGGAGCCATTTATGGAGCAATTCTGAATCTACTAAATCTACATTTAAGACCAAATTGAACTGAAGAACAACCTTCAGAATATAAACTAATCAAATAAGCTCAATCAAATGCAAAACAAAAAAACTTTGAAGTTTTTACTCCAGTCTTGTTGCCATTTTTAAGTAACAGCCATTATGAAGATGAAACTCCCCTAACTTCCTGCCATTTTCTGGGCCTCATTGATGCAATTTACACCTTAGGTTTAGATAAAGCAAGGGTGTCTAGCTCTGGTGCTGGAGGGCCGCTGTCCTGCAGGTTTCAGAGATTTCCCCGCTCCAATACACCCGACTCAAACTAAATGAATCCAATAGCTTATTTATGCACAATCATTCATTAATTTGGACTCCCCTGCGATAAAGGGTTGTCAGGAACAGTTTACAGAGGCGGAAACTTATCTGTAGTATTATCCTGACCTGTTCAGAGCAAACTTTAAAAGTTCAACCATCACACAGGACAAGTGAAAGACTATAGAGTCATTTTAGCAGACGCTTTTATCCAAAGGGTAAAGTCTGGCTACACGTTCACAGCAAACTGTATTTTATTTTTAAAGTTGATATTGTGGTGCATGAATGGTTCCTCAGATAGTATGCAGCATGTTTATCCATACATCATTCTTAACATTACTATAGGCCTAATAAATGTAATTTCACTGGGTTCTACAGTTCATAACCGTGTCTTATGCACCATCACTATAAGCAATGTCTGAGAGGAGCTATGTTTCAGTCCTTGATTGCAGTGCAAGCAAAAATGTATGTGTCTGTCTTAATATGCCTTCCATACTGCAAGCTGGCTTATGCAATGCAGGAGGATTGTGCACTGCGTGCTCATTCATTGCTAGGGTTTAAGTATTTAATTAGTGCCAAAGCCAGCTCCAGCTAATCTTCTAAACACTGACTCAACATGTGACCTAGTAACTAATGTAATGGCCGATCAATAGCCCGAGCAACTCAAACAAAGACAATGACAGCTTTGACTTACGGTGGATATAAACTGGATGCTGTTCTGCACGAGACTCAGAGATATGAGCAAAGTTTGGAGACTGTTATTGCTTATCTTTAGAGTGGATTTACGCCATCATTAATGATACAAATAGAAGGCAGATTGTGTCCCCGCAGTGCACCCGCAGGTTTTAAAGGAACTAGCTCAGAGTGTGCAGCACAAGGTGTGCAGACACACATTTGGATGTGCGATTGTCCCTACCAGCACAGTCCATCCTCTTTTTGAGAACAGCAACCGGTGTCCTGCCTGCACGCAGGCCTGCTCTCTACAGATGAACAGATGAGGCTCTGGAAGTGGGACAGGGGCTATTTGGACAGGAATTAAGGGGTGTGTTAAATTTCTGCATGCATGATCAATGGGGTTGAATGGTGGGGTTGGGGATGGGGGGTGGAGGGGCCGCACACCAGGCTGAAGCAGGGACAGAGAGTGAGAGAGAGAGCAAGCAGTGGGAACACACACCCAGATAGGCAATGACCAATGGTTCGCTAATGAGAGATGGACAGTGCGGATTGTGTCTCATTACTAATCAACATAGCTTTGAGTTCTCCGGAGAGGGAAAATGTGAGCTGTAATGTGTGCTGCATGTGTTCCTTTTTGATAAACCCAGCTTGTGTGGTAGAGCATTAGTCACAGCGGTATCTGAGCTGTTGGAAGTCCACACACACTGCCCTCTGTCCGCTTGGGTAAGGAGTTTCCTCTGAATAGTACAATGGGACTTAATTACAGGTCAGTGGCATGTCTCAGGGAGATAGAGGGAGCTCTGTTACCCTTCCAAATACAGTATAATGCCATCTTCCCAAGGGTGGGGTGGGGTAACAAGAGCTCAACACAAAAAGGTGCTGATAGGCTGAACCTGAGAGTGGTATAAGGTGATCCAGGCAGTGAAAGTGAGCGTTTTACACTGAAAAGAGAGAGGAAAGATAAAAGACTACATTAACTTTCAAAGGTTTTCGCCCATTTAGTTTTACCGTCTTTCCTTTCCACTTCTCTTCCAGCTAATCATTCCTGCCAACTTTCTTTGACAAGAAAACAAAAGGAGGATCAAAGACAAAGAAACCTCCATTTGAATTTAAAAACAAGAATCTATGCATAGGGATTTCCAGAAGAAGATCCAAAGTTTAAAAGCAGCTGTGGAGACATGCTCACAGCTGCATGCAACTAAAATAAGAGTTTATGGTCTCGAAAAAACAAGAATATATGTGGATTCAAGCACAAACTCTATCAGTGGTTAAAATGTAAGCTACTGCTCTTGCCTCCTGGGAGGATCTGGTGACAAAGTGTGTTGTAAAATAAACCCACAGTCCCTTAATGAGGACATATTTTCTCATATATTATTTTAAAAGTAATGCATAGGTTTTAAAACTTACAGTATTAGGTTTTATTCCCTGCAAAAAGCCAGGAGAAATGAAAAATACATGTAAAATTTAAAGTTTTGGCCTTAGGAGGCTAGTATTGTAATTATGTGCAGTGCATAGACTTATTATATCCATTAAAATGAGAGGCAAAGCATGGACTCTTATAAAGGCAGAGCTTCCAAACGTAGCAGAAAAAGTAAGGAAAGTCATTACAGGTGATAATTTATTTGTTGTAACAATGAGGTGCTCAGGATATTGATTGATGCTGACAAAGACGATCTAGCAACTTTTTCAAAGACCCACACACTCAACTCTGCTGCTCAAATGTGACACAAATTTAAAAAGGAAATAAACAGGCCTTCTAACAGTATTACATGTGCTGCCAAGATGCATACTAACAATGATGAAATAGTTTCCTTAATTGTTGTGTTAAGTTTAGTTCAGGTTTCAAAATCTGTTAGTTCCAGTACAGATGATATATTTTAAAGTTTATACCAGGCTTCATTTCACAGGGAACGCTCCCCCCCAAAAAATAGACTGAAAAAAATCACCACTCTCAAGCATTTTTCCTTAATCTGCCCTGACTTCTAACTTCAGAAACGCAGAGAGTGAGTTTGAAATAGTTTTTACTTCAACCAACAAGAAGCTAAACTTTAAATTCAGTACATGAACCCATCAAAACACTCTTGTATGACCAATTAAATTAAATTAAATTAAATTATTGTGATAATGGACTTTCTATTTGAAGTACTCCAGTGTGTATTATGGCTGGAATATATACAAGTTTGGATACACGCATACATACTCTCCAATAATAAAACAACTTCTGTGAAATCATGTTTCCAGTCCTGTTTTTAAAGCAAACACTGGCTGCAAGTAGCTTTGATACAAAAGAGGGCAGTGTGGAGTATAGATGACACAACAGCGCTCTCTGCTGGCACAGAGAACACACAGACATGTTGGATCTGAAACACTGCATTGTGCTCCACCTCTGCCAAAAAAAGTTGAGCTTTAATGAACATTTTCTTTGACCCCCCACTTCTACATAAATGGAACATCAATGATGCAAAAAGAAAAGTCTGAAAGCTTCTTTATGTGCTAAAAGTCTCATTCTTGATAGATAAGAACTACAGTATGTGCACATTAAGCATTATTTCCCAGCCTCTTATCAATACTTTCCGTTCTTGTCTTCTATGTTTTCTGCTACAACAAATATGTTTCAGCTTCTCGCTTCTATTTATTGTTTTAAAATTGCACTTTGGTCACTGTTAGGGACTGAGGGAGTGGGGACAAAGTTCGCAGGGCGCCATAAGGAGGAGGGGGTGAAGAGGAGGAAGGTTAAAAAAAAAAAGAAAATTGACCTTTGAAAGCAAAACAGCAGGTGGAGAGCTAAAACCAGACAGCTCAGGACACATCGGGAGGACATCCAACCGTGGAAAATGAAAGTATAATTTTCTCAAGTTGAAGAGGGACTGGAAATCCAATAATGAGGCCCAACGGTGGCTGTCTGGCTGCCATTTGAGTGTGGCTGAGTACAGAAGAGCAGTGTTTGTTTGTGAAGCAGTAGGAAGGTAAGGCGCAAAACCAATGGAGGGAGAGGAGAAGGCCGGGGCGGCGAAAGCGAGGCCGAATCGTTTGACGGCCCTTCAGGAGCAGCTTATCTGGGCCCTCTTGGAATCTGGACTGTCCCGGGATGTTTTGGTCCAAGCCATCGGAGAACTGGAGAGAAACAGAGCCGGTAGTGGGGCTGAGAGGAAAGACAGGGGGGATGGAGAGAGCTCTGAGGAGGGAGAAATGGATTTCCCACCACCCATATTCCGGGAACTAGAAAAGCTTCCTCAGGAAGAAGCATCCAAACTGAGGGCTGAAGTCGACCGGTTACTGCAGTAAGTAGATCCCACGCTTCTCCGGAAGCTCCATGGCAACAAAAAATCATCTTAATGTAACTAAACTACTTAAAAACTGACAGACATCCTCAACCCTGTTTGATTGTCCTTACTCAGAATAACAAATCCAAGTCCCCAAGAACAGAAACCACAGTTTACATATTTACGCCTACACCTCTACTCCTATCATCTTATTAAGCTTGATTACCCTCACTTTACCAAATCCTCCCTCCCTCACATGCTCTTCAGTCTCTCTCTCTCTGCAGTCTGCTCTCTGGGGCGATTTTAAAGAGGGTTCCTCCTTTGCTAGTTACTAATTACCCACCCCCATCGTTATTACCTCGCCATTTCTTAATAAATAAACTACATGCATACAGGTAGGTGAAGATTAATGGAGTGGGACTGGCCATGAGAGACTGCTGGTACAGCACTGACACAATATTTCTGCATTCAGATTTGGACTCAATTTGTAATATTTGGAAAATATACATGACATTTACATGGAATTCGTGTAAATTCTTGTGTGTGTGTGTGTGTGGTGTGTGTGTGTGTGTGTGGGGGGGGG
>JAVQJG010247686.1:0-38678 GCA_036024015.1 Craterocephalus amniculus | reverse complement strand
ACACACCATCCAGCCTCACACACACATACACACCATTCATCCCCACATGCACACACACCATCCATCCTCACGCACACACACCATTCCTCCTCACAGACACACACACACGCACACCATTTATCCTCACCTGGTGACTTTCTATTTGCCCAGACAGACGGCTGCTGCCGCCCACCAGGAAACCATTTTTTTAAAGCCTTGATTTGATATCACTTACAATAAATATCAACTTCCATTATCATTAGCTAAAGACAACCGAAGCTATACCAAACTTAACCCTCGAGTTACCCCTCAGAAAATGTACATGTATGACCTTTCACGTTTTTTGTCCATTTTCTAGAAGGTTGAGCTTTTGAAATTTCATACAGGATGACAATTCTTCACCAAAATGAAGCTCCGGTGAGCAGGGTGAAAAAAATGTGGACAATAATGTCCGGGATATACGAGGATTAAACGGGGCATGAATACCAAATCTCTTACATATGAATGTAATTTAAAGCAGCAAACACAAAAATTGCATTTGAATTTTATTCATAGAGATAAACAACACAAACGGTTTCTAATAATTGTTATAACAGTTGTAAAAGCAATTATCAGTGCTTAATATTATGTTGAATTTAAACCTCTCATGGTGTGTGTGTTTGAATGCTTGTATGTGTGTGTTTGTGAGAACAGGGTGCTGGTACAGCCATAGGAGAGCTTCCTCCCTACTTCATGGCACGGGCTGCACGGCTGTCTGGCGCTGATTCTGATGATGAAGATTATCAGAAATTTGAGGAAATGCTGGACCAGACTGAGTCTGCACAGGTGACACGATGCATCCTGTTATGTCCCCATCATCTTTCACACACCTACACACACTATATGTTGTGAAACTCCAATAAAACTCTCTTCTTTCCATGTTAACTATATTTGCTTTTTAGTGTAGCTGATTTTGTAATAGTAGTTTTTGTCTATACTTAAATTTTGTGGGCTGACAACTGAAAAGCCCCACCTAAGTTTCTCAATGGGATGGGAAGTGCTTTCACATTATGAGTAAGAGAGCAGCAGTGATGCACTCAAATAAAATGCTTGTGGCATTTCCGTTCTTCATTAAGACATTTCTTGAGGAAAAAAAATGTTCTTGTAACAAACAGCCTTAGAAATGTTTCAACAATGCCTAACAGCTCATTGTAAATATTTATTTTGTGATTATGAATGGAGAAGGAGGAATGAGGGGAAACGCGAGTGGTTTCATGCAAGTTTTCCATCAGACCTGCCTGTCTAGTGTTCATTTTCAGGAATGCTCTCGTCTCTTCCAGTGTGGCTGGAACAGTCAGACAAAGAGCAGTAAAACAACTGCATCCATAAATGGTTTGGAACATTACAACAGACTCACTCCCTCTCGCATTCGAAGACAGAAACAAACTTTTAGGAAATAAATACCACGAGCCATTTGGAGCCGTGATTCTTACTGTTTACTGGATGTAATTTAGTTTTCCGCACACTAACACGATTAACAACACTTAAGTCACAGTTTTGAAGTGAATGCCTGGTGATTGAGAAATATCCTAAAAGAATATATACACATCTGGTGAAATATGCAATATACTATGTACATGCTTGTTTTCCATGTTTACAAAATTACAACTTTTTTTTTTTTTTGGCTCCTCTGTCATTTTAAAATGCTTCCATACAATTTAGCACTTTGCATGGCAATTTATTTGAGAATTTAGTTTTCTCTGGGCTCCTGAAGAAAAAAAAGAGCAGTTAATTATTTATTTCATTATCATTTAACTTTATTTAACTATGAAGTCGAATGAGACTTTACTCTCATTTACAGTGATGACCTGCGTAAAACGTACATTTGTACATACATATAGGAGGAACGTAAGTTTATGTGCAATATACATAATTTCATTTAAAGTAAAACATTATTGAACCCCAAGTCAATTTAGCTGGAAATTGCATACTTTAACTTTTTTATACTTTTTTAAATACTTTTTTTGTTTTGTTTTATACTTTTGTTTCATGAGTCCTGACAAAAGGTCACATTTTTGGGGACTTTAGGGTCCAAGAGGTTAAAAGTGCAGTGAAATATTTATTTCAAAATGTCTAGAAAGCTATTAATAGCAGGAGCAGTGATCACAGATACTAGATATTTTGTTTAGTCTATGCGAAAACTCAGTGGGTTGTCCAAATTGAATAATATATCAGAACTAGCAGCGTTTGCCTTGTTGTCATTCTGCAAAGATCTCCAGACAAGTTATGACTTCTGCTGTCACTCTACTCTTTCCTGTTAACTCCAGCAGCACTTCCAAATAATAGCACTGCTCCAGCGCCAAGACAGATATTTCTGTACTTGTTTCTGTTTTCTGAAACTTCTAATAACATATATTTCTGCCTTAGCTCAATTACAGAGGTTATAGTGAAACCCATAACCCTTCATTTTATGTCCCCTTTTCCTCTCATCTGTTTCATTTAAATTGGATAGAATTTTTTTTTTACATTAATCCTCCACATATCTATCCTAGAATTAGAGGATGTGGGTCACTAAGAGCACAGAGTTCTCATAATTTGACTTGTAGATTTACCAAAACAGGTTAAATAAATCATACCATGTACGGCGTGAAGAAGAAGCGGGGCAGGGATGCTGCACCTGCCTCAACATCTACTGCTATTAATACTGTGGACAGCTGTGTAGGCTGGTACCAACATCTGTCCCCCAGAGCTCAAACCACATGTGTGCGTGTGCAGTTCTGACATCATTAACTGATATAGGAGCGCTTCCCACCTTAGGAAAGGCACAGAAGGTGGAAGACTGAGAGGAAGAGGGAGACAAACTGGCAATGATGAGAGGGAGAAAGTGTGTTCTCCCTCGATTGACCATCGCAGGATCAGAGAGCACAAACGATGAATGTCTTTTTTTCAGAGAAGCCAGCGATGTGACGCAGGAGGAAGGTTGTTTGTTTCACTTCTGGGGAAAGTCAAACTGGAAGTGACACAGCTGCTATATCTTTAATCTAACTTTCTCTTCAACATAATTTTTTTTTCTTGTTCTCAGGAATCCTTCGCCTTCCACTGTACGTGGCTCCCTCTCTCTCTTTTTCTCTTTGCAGCTGTGTGTGTTTGAATGTATGTGATGTACGCTTGTGTGCTTGAACAGCATCCGGACACAGGTTGCTCGCACCACCAAGGACGCATAACATATGGAAACGCTTTATCCTCTCACCAGGGCGTTTTACAATTACTCGGATGTTCTCGGGGTTCCCTTTAGCGCTTAAGGAGAGCCCGCAACACCTTTTCATCTTTCCCATGTCCACCTTTTACCCTTTGTACACTTTTCAAAGTGGACCGGGTTATTCATCGGCGCAGAATTTATGCCGGAGTGTTTTTTTTCCTTTCTTTCTTGAAAGCTGAACGGCATTACTTGTAGAACAAAGTGAAAACAGACGTTCCGGGGATCAGAATGGCGAAAATGTGTTATTATTGGATCTCTGTGTATTAGACAGGAAGCAGTTAAATTTAATCGTCAAGGATGTGATTCCCCTTGAACCTATCATGGCTCCACATCCATACCGCCCATTCCAGCACACACACATTACACACACTCTCCATCCCAAAGCAGCGGAGCTTGATTAAGATGCTTCGTCCCCGTGGCTGGAGTCACAGAAGGTTCCAGGTGCCAACATATTGACTCAAACCCAGCGGTATTTCTCTCAGCCTGCACGTGCCAACTTCCTACCACAAGTGCATGTGATGCATAGCAAAGCCCTCTGGGTTTTTTTTCTTCTTTCATTCAACAGAGCTATTCAAGAATAATGAAGTCATGCTTCTTCTAACGGCTCCAGACACTGATGTCATGAGCATCACCCCGAGCACCCCCCCCCCTTCTCTTAAATCTCATGCTCAAAGCAAGACCACTCTTCGTGCTGGTGAGGAATCCTCAGTATTAACGCAGTTCATCTCAGAAGATCTTGCCTGGAAAGTGTCTGTGTGATCGCTTGCAACCTGATTATGTCCGGACTTGCAGGGGTTTTTTCTTTTTTTTTCTTCTTTTTTTTTTTTGTCCTGGAACGGAAAGAGTTAACAGGCTGTGAATTCTTGATTGCCAACTCCCAGGATCGTATCTCCTGTAACTCAAATCAGGGCCATCTGCGCTGGGCGTATGCCTGCCTTCCCCCCTGGCCTACTGCACTCAAAGACTCTCTATGCTGTGGTTTGCCCAGCCCCGTCACATGACTTCTCTGAAAGTGCCCCCTCCCTCCCTCCCTCCTCCTCCCTCTTTATTTCCAGTAAACTGTTTGAAAGAAGGGGGGTGAGTCAGAGTAAAACCAGCTTCCCTTTAACCGCAGCTTGTTAAAGAATTTGTCAACGTGGACTCAGGGGTGCATTTGTGTGTGTGTGTGTGTGTGGACAGATTTGACTGTGTACCTCTTCTCTTTTCTTTATTTTTGAAAGGAGACTAGCTTCAGTTGCATCAGTAGTTCTTAATCAGTTTACTTCCTGAGCCAGACAGAGGGGGCCTGGGCTTGTCAAGAGTTAATGAGATGAACTTTAGCCATCTTCGTGTCGGGGGGCTCGCGATTACTCCGGAGATGTGTGTCTTCTGTGTGAAAGATTTTCATTGAGAAAAAAAAAGAGAAAGCACAGAGACAGGGAGAGAGAGAGAGTGGGTAAAAAAAATGTGTGTGGGTGTTGACTTGTGTACAGTATATGCTGTGCATAGATTTTTCCTTGTCTGACACTTTAATTTTCCTAATCGGCCACAGTGCCTTCTGTCTGCGTTTTTGTCTGTTAGTGAATCCTACTGTAAATGAACACTTCATGTGTCCATATATGTGAGAATAATTCGCACATGGATGCTTTAAAACTCCTTTTTGCTAAAGAAAAACCTGATGAAGAAAAAACATCACTATCAAAGTATATCAATAAAAACTTTTTCTATTTTGCCATGTTTAAATAAACAACATATAACAATATATGATTAAGATGAAGATCTTTAATTATCTGTAATCACAAATATTCTGAGTATTACATTTAAATTGAATTGATAACTGGACATAAGCTCATTTCCATTGATTATCCCAATGACATACTTGAATCAACACCGATCATGAGACCAACGCTACTCCACATGCATAATATGAATTTATCTACAGTATATTTATTCCAATCAAATCAAAACGGATGTGAGACATTTCTTACACTCTGTATGCTCAGCATGGATGCTTTACGCAGTAATCAGAGATGCCCTGTAATCACAAGTTAGTTTATTTATATTGGTCCAGAAATACGTTTCAGTCACAATAAGATGAGGAAGAAACACCAAATTTGACTTGAGATTTATTGTTTATTTGTTATTGTGAATTGACTATAATGACAATATAATGTGTAAGGGAGAGGTTCAACCCCATAACAGATAAAATAGCACAGCTGGCAGTCTCTGGCAAGCTGCCAGGCAAATATGGAGATTTTCCATAAGCCGCCAACAGCAGTGTCTGAAATCTGCATCCCAGCTATCCCAGATAGATGCTTCCATGGTCCAGAAATGCAGAATGGAGAAAGAATCCAAGCACATAATTCAAATGTAGTAAATCACACTGTCACAGGTTGACAAATACACATACTTACTTATGTACCTTCCCTCTCGCATCTCTCCGGGGACCCTTTATTCACACAGCAGTGATATTTTCATGCTCTCTCACTGCGTGAGCCAAAAGTTCAAATATGGCAACTAATGTAGCAACACAAGTGTCATGGTGTCAGAAAACAAATGGTATTCACACACTGTCTGCATGGCACTCATTGTTTCCGCAGGACTGTGTCTGCTCTGTAACAGTCGGGGTTGTCAGGTGTCCGTGGTTCAGACATGGTCCTCAGTGGTTCAGCTGTAAACCTGCCATGCACATTCTTTCCCTCCCTGTCTCCCACCAGCTGAGCCGCTTGCGCACACGCACAAGCATAAACCTATATACACACATGGGGACAGGCTAGAATTAAAACTACAGGGTTGTCCAAGGAGAAACTTTCATGATTGGACATCAGCGGAGGCAGAAATTCAAATCACGAACCAATCAGAATCTATGTCTCTACGCTCCCCCCACCACCACCTTATTAGGCGACCTCCCATGTCTCTCAAATTTCCTGTCCACTGGGTTGCACCACGTAAAGAATGTCATCAGCACTGTACTGATTTTGTTGACCATATAAGGTATGACCATGGTTTGCAAACCTCCCTTCTGCACTTCATTTGGGATTTTTCTTTCTTTTTTTCTCTCAGAAAGTGAGGCCTTAGTTCTACTTATTAATGAAAAATATTTATTTTCCTACTGTCTCCTTTATATGTATATATATATATTAGTAACAAAGCAAACACCCTTCAATTATATTTATTATTACTATTCTTTTTTTGCTTTGTCATGCGATGAATGTCAATTTTAAAATCAATATAATTATGTGTCAATAAACAGAGCACATTGTAGCACTTAGGATTAAAAACTTTTTATTTTTGCAACTCTGACTTGTATTTGAGGTTAGTAAATGATTTGCAAATTATTTAGGTATTTTGCATAGAAGTCTTTTAGAAACTGTTTACTTTTACTCAACCTTTGAATTTGAAAGCATATATTAAAGCTTTCATACCTGATCATATCAGTATTACCCTATCCTAATTCAAACTTTATTATATCTAAAATTATCAGTAAAAAACTATGGTCAGAAAAAATATCAGATTAATCTAAAGGCACTGATTTTTTGTGTTTTTGTTTTTGATACATAGATAAATTAAGCACAACCTTTATGTTTTTAGATATTAATTTGCCTTGAATAATTTGTGTAATAAACAATTGTGTGAAACAAATACTAATCCAGCATCACTAAAATAATTGTTTTGATACATTCAAAACTAGTAGTATTGCCACAATAATTTCATTAACCTAGCAACAAACAGAATAATCTTCACGTTTTTATAATTAAAATGTAACATTTCTTGAGAGACAAATGTAGAATTTAATTATAATTCTCCATAATTCAGCATAATAATTATGTGCAGTAAATTTTACAAGCACAAGATTAATTTATGTACATATTCAGGCCTGTAAATAATTGGCCTGTCTTTTCTTAATCCATTCATATGTGTAGTATTTATGTTATTTGTTAATGCGAGCATTTTCTTATCCACAACAATTACTATCCCAGTAAAATAACAAATTTAACATTGGTAAATCCATAATGACACTGAGGTAATGGAGATATTTACCTGAATATTGAACATATGATCCAAAAGAATTGTGATTCTCCATCAAGGAATCTCTTTGCCTTCGCTCAATGTTCCCAGAGGTAGTTCAATAAAATTAGCAGGTTAAAGCTTCTCTTCCCAGAAAAGGCATATTGAGGAAAAATCTGTGTCATTGCAGTGAAAAGAGGCTTTTGTTGAGCTGTCAGGAGCGATAGGGCAACACCAGCAGAAAACCTCAGGGTTTGTGAGTCACTGGAATTTCAGTTTGTTGTCTTAAGTTTATATTACTAGTGTCAAAGGCATTGATAAAGTACTTAGAATAAGAAAAAGATACAAAAAACAAGTTTAGTGATGTCCAATGATGAAGAAATAGGTTTACAAACAAGCTTTGTAATTCAGATTAAATGGTTGCATCTGATGAACAGGAGGGCATTGATGTTAACTTGAAGGTTTTTATGGTGGAGGTCATAAATTGCAGGAATTGATAAAAAATTTAAACGCACATTTCAGTCCAGCATTTACAGTTAATTGTTGTCTCCTCTGGAAATAATATTATAAGAAATAATGTTTTTTTTTGTGCTACAAACTGCCATGATCATTTTTCCTTGTCAAAGGTTTCTCATGGCTTTTAATTTTTAACTTCATTTTCCATAGATTTACAGTTAAAGCCATGCAAATATTTTAGAGAAGTGAAGGCTGAAGTTTTGCTTTTTAGTGTTAAGAGTGCAAAATGTAAACTTGAAAATGTTTAGAAAGGTTTAAAAATGATAAATTTGAGAATTTGCTCAAATTTATCATTTTAAAATCACTCACTCATTCATTAAAGTCTATGGCTTTCAAAGTTCTTAACAGTCTATGCTTGATTATATTTAATTTCTTAACATGTCATTATTTTGTTCAACAGATGCTTTTAAGCACAATAATTGAATGAATCTATTTTTTAAATGAAAAAAAAAAATTACAGGTAGTATATGATGATTAGCATCTTGTTGCAGCAACTGCTGCATTTGGAAATTAGGTTTTTTTTTAAAATCAGGTCATTCTCTCATTTCTCATTTCATTTCATTTGAATCATGATGCATCTTTAGATAAAAAACTAAACTGTAGAGTTTCAAAATCAGCTCACAGCCTTTAAAATATAAATGAGATGGAAAAACTAACACCGAGAAGTAATAAAGAAATGCTAAAAGCAGATCTTTGCTCCATTTATTTCATCTATATTATCTAAAATTAAGTTATCTGAAATTTGTTTGCTGTCCCTTGAATAGGTTTCAAATCATTCTGTAAAAATTTCATTTAAATAAATCAGTATTACAGCTGACAGACATTCATTTCACACATCTCTGTGATATTCCCCCTCCTGCATAAATTCCTCATAAATTTTTTTTGACTCTGACTCTCTTTTAATGAAGCTTTAAGCATTCCTGCTAATGATTCAAGTTCAAACTAATCTACTAATCAGTTTTAAGTGAATTTTTCATCCATTACTTAACATGGAAGGAAAATAAATTTTGATGGATCAAAACCTACATGGTTTAAAAGTAAAAAAAAAGAAACAACAACACATATGTGATAAATTCCACAAAGATTATTACAGCTGTTGTTTTTTTAAAGAATTTTCTGATTTATCAAAAAGGAAATCTCTGTACCAGGTTTGAATTGTAAATAATTTGTCATTCTTGGTCAAATATATAGCCATATTTCACATATATGGCCAGTAAACATCAGCTAGGCTGCAGGATAATTATCACACATTTCCCTCTTTTCTGGTTTTCAGGACTTTGCATCCCGGGCTAAAGTAGGAGTACAGAAACTCATCCAAAGAGTCGGATTCTTTGGGATTTTGGCCTGCGCTTCTGTAAGTCATATCACAATTTCACTTCGTTGTTATTCCCATCATGAGCTTTATCATTCTAAATCATTTCTACATCACTGACATTCCTGCGCTATTCTGATAGAGCTAAACATCTCTGCATATGAGCCAAAAAAAAGTCCTGTCAAATATATTTGACATATGTGACAATAGGTAATGGGAATTTATTGTTCCGTGGCATGAAATCATTTCCTCTTTTTTCGTTCTTTAAAAGAAAAATGTACATACCATTAAGTTTTATCATGCATGTTGTTTTCCCCCCAGATTCCAAATCCTCTTTTCGACCTGGCAGGAATAACATGTGGGCATTTTTTGGTCCCTTTCTGGACTTTCTTTGGTGCAACTCTGATAGGGAAGGCCGTCATCAAGATGCACATTCAGGTGAGCTGCAGCAGAATGTACATCACAGAAACTAAAGCAAAGGCTCACCACTCTTCCCTCTAAACCTCCTGATGGAAATATAGCTTATTTAATTTTTGTTCTGTCTCACTCTGCATAAAATCATAAAAACTAGTTGCCAGATTATATCTAAAACATGATTCAAAGAGAGAGCTGTGTTCAGGGAATGACTCATATTCATGCAAACCATTTCTGTTCTGTAGCAGTTGGTCGTATGGAGGCCATTTTGTGCAGCCAAATTAGGGGGAGTCAACCATTTTGTGACTGCAGTTGCAGCAGCCCCTGTGTATTGGACAGTCCACTAGTCAGCCTAAACAGACTGAGAACTTACAAGAAAGTAAAAGCTACATTGTAAAGCTCAGCAAAGAAACTAGTTTGAAGACTTGGCATCACTAATGTTTCTTCTAATCCCGGAAAATCCTCAATTTGCGTCCAGGAATTTGCAGTATGTCTGTGATTACCGTCAGGGGCTTAACTTTTTGTTTTCTAAGCAGACGCAGGAATTTGCTCACTGTGACACACCACGGGTGTTAAGAGCAAAGTGTTTTGTTTTTTTTGTTGTTTTTTTTTCTTACCTCTTTACCTACTTTTCTTATCATACACAGAAAGTGTTGTCTTGCATGAAAGTGAGAAAAAAAAGATGTAAACTCAGTGAGAACAAGTTAAAGCAGATGTACATTGTGTGTGTGAGATGATGGAACAGAGAGGGACAGATGGGGGACAAGTGAGGCGGAGGGGGGGGGCTGCAGGCTGCATGGACATCAGGCACAGTCACACATACAGGACCAGATTACACCCAAGGGCCCCCCCCACTGACAGAGGTGTGTCCTTCTCTTTCTCAAAGAAAGAAAGGCTTCACCCAGCTCTCCGACATGCCTGGGGGCCCAGTCTCTCCTGTAGCTGCTTAGTTAAATTTTCTTCAAACTCCAGTTTTGCTTTTGATGCAAAAGGTTCAACAATTTACAGCCTGTGAGCAGAAAACACGTATTAGAAAGAAGTGCACAGGGGAGCAGGTGACGTTCTCCCTCATGGGCCAAGACGGAACAAAAGGGGATTTTTGAGGCTTGTGTTTCTGTTTGTGTATATATGTGCACGTTTGTGTGTGTGAGTGTGTCAAATGTGAGCAGATTCAAAGCGTCTTTTTGATCTTTGTACCTGTACATCAGGTGTGTCCTCACCTGTCTCCAAGGAGAGGCTTATTTCTCCCCCTATTCTTCACTGCTGCCATCTTTTATTGCTCACTAAGCTTCATGTCTGAGTTTGTGCTGCTGAATAGTCAGCATCAGAGTCTTTGTGACGCAGCAGGTCACTTGAGGATCGCAGGTGATGTCAGAAGGACACACTTGGGCTCTTGGGACAGGCATTTATGCTCAGAACAAAGGCATGATGAGGTGTGGCAGAGGCTGACCTCAGTGCAGCGACCGTGGAATAAGGAATGTCTCTGCTTCTTTTTTCTTAGTTTTATTTTTTCTAATCTAAACATATGCATTGTCAGAGCCGAATAAACATGTTGGGAACTGGAAATAAATGATGCAATGCGTTCTTCTGGTTAGTCAGTGTATTTCTTAAAGGATTATGATGAGGATGTGCGTGTCTCTTGTTCAGTTACATTAGCGAGTCAAGATAATGTCATCGCTGGCTTCCCAGCAGACACTAATATCTTAGTCAGCTTTCCCACTTTTTCCTTTGTTTGGATGGTAAATAATTGTTTGAAAAGAAGCTTTGAACACACGAAAACCTGATCTAAAATTTCTAATTAAAGCAAAAAGATCCATTGAAGATCACATGAGAGAGAATCAATTTTTTTCCATGTTGTAAATGCCATAAGTGCAATTTTTTGACAGTGAAATCTTAAGTGCAAGTCTCTCATTCAGTGTGTTAAATTCAAAATGGCATATGGAGGCTTAACACCCCCACAATGAGAGAGACAACTAAATGACAATCCATGGATGACCTGGATTACACGTTACATAAGCTCACAACGAACACTGTAACAAAGAACTGATCAAAGCGCCCTGTCACATTAAATTAAAATTGTTGCCAGGGCGAACTAATGCTGAGTGATCTGTAGCGTGATCACTGGTGTTGTGGTTTCTGTACTCTTTTTAATGTTTGTCCACCTGTAGTATACATCATTCTTTTCATATTTGTTCTCTCTATGAATTGTAGAATTTTGTTGGATTTTTGGGATCAACAAAACGGGTTCAATCACAACAGTCTTCAGCGTTAAAGCCTGAAAGTCTCTAATCAATATAATTGCATTAGCCTTAGTAAGTCAAGGCTAAGAGTTCTGGTTTGGTGTTGGCAGCGTACTTTAAAATTAGTCAGAAAGTAAGTAAAAATTGTTTTAAATGTGCTTAGAATAGCAAGTGCTACAAAATGTTTCATATGCATGAAAAAATCAAAACAAAGAGCCTAAAATATGTCAAAATAAATCAAAAGCAATTAATGAGCAATAATTAAACAAAAAACTGTTGAAAAAATGATCATAAGCTGCTTTTCAAAGATGCCTGCAGTGTTCAGAGATTTTAAGTCCAAAGGGAGAGACTTAGTTTTAGGACAAAATTACTTTTTTCTCTGTTGATTAAACCTTATTCATTTGCTTGTTAACAAATGCAGGAAAACAACCAACCTAAATTAATTACTTCAGATGGTCACAAGTTAATGATTTAAGTTTATCCTGAATAGGGCAAAAATCCAGCTTCCACAAAATGCCCTGCCATCACAAAGCCAGAAACCAGATAGAAATTCACAAAGAGTTCTGTATACAAATTCACACCAGAACCTCTTTATGTTGCAGGACTGATTTCAGGCTGAGCTTTTTTTGGGGGCGGAGGGTATTGGGATATTGTACTTATCAAAATACTGTAATTAAATAGTACAAGTTAGAGAGGAAAAGGAAGCACCTGACTGGAGCCACACATTTAAAGTAGAATTAAATAAAAGATCTTGTCCAAGACGCATTTTCTGATGGCCTTAGCATTAAATCTACTTTAGAGTTCTTGTTTTCAGCCTTGTAATTCCCCCAGATTTTTACCCTATTATTCAGCAATGAAAATATGGATATTTACTGTTTTTTAACTTCTTTTCTGCAAATCATGTGTTTGTAAAACTGCAGGGTTAAGAATTCATAACCTCTTTGTCCGACTCTTTTTCTTCTTTTTTTTTTAAGAACATGTTTGTGAAATAAAACTACAGTAACTTAAAACATCAAAAATACATTTAATAGACTTTGAAAAATCAAATCAGTCATAGTGTGATTGTTCTTACCCCCTCTCATAAGGAAGAAGAGCTAATATGAAGCATAATGGCTGCCAGTCAACTGTTTTTTCCTCCTTCCTCAGTGACTAAGCGGCACTCACACTGGACAGGAGGCAAACCCAGACCCCGTCTGAGGCCATGACACACCACCTTTGATTCCTGCACTCCTCCATTCATGTGTTCTCTACGTACACATACTCACTGCTCTGATGACAGGCACTTTGATATGCTGATCTGGTGCCTTGTGCTAGCGATGTGTCATAGAGTCCAGGCCTTTTATTTCTTGCCCTCCATGACAAAACGTCTTACATGTCATAGTTGCTTTTAGCCCAAGCCACCTTGGGCTTTGAAGGCATGGGTTTGTTTGAGCATAATGAGTAGTGTGTGTATATGTGTGTGATGGGGAATTATTGGTCAAATGATGCACAGCGCCAATTTCAACACCCCAGCAATGACCTTACGGTTCAGTAACTGACTCGTTTTCCCTTGTGTGTGCTTCTTTGTCACACAGAAACTGTTTGTGATCATCACATTCAGCAAGCACATAGTGGAGCAGATGGTCTCCCTCATTGGGTGAGTAAGCCTCATTTTGTGTGTGTCATATATATTTTGTGTGTGAATTTGCTTTCTGAAGGTACCCCGTGTACTTTACTGTTATCACACATCAAAGAGTTCATGCAGAACTTGACAGTTGAGGTACCCTTTAGGTGGTGATGGGGCATTCAGGTAACTTTTGGGCTGTTGTGTGAACCTCCTCCTCTCCTCCTTCCTCAATGAAAGGTCACTCAGTCGGAAGCGGTTATGACTTTAAACATTGTGATTTTAGAAGATGATGTGTAGCTCTGACCTGCTTGAAGTGCTTTGTGCAGAGGTTGAAATGGGAGTTTTGTCACATTTTGTTCCCCTTTCGGGTCCTCTCTCTGCTGACTTAGATGATTAATGACTTGGATTTTTCCACTGGATGACTATGGGCATGAACATGTTCTATTCCCTCCGCAGAACAAGACAGGCTCTTGTCTGTTAGAGAAACCCGCTCTTGACAGTATCACTCATGATAACTGTTTTCTAAAATTTTCTACCTCAAAAGATTCACAAGACAAAATCTAATAGCCGGTGAGGGGATGCTGGTAACATCATCAGTGCGCTGAAGGTTTCCTTCTGATTTAGTTCAATACAGGGAGATAAGCAAAAGATTGAGAAAACATTAGATACAGATTTATTTTAAGAGATGCAGGACCAGTAAGAATATTTTTACAAAGTTTCCTTTTGAATTAAAGCCTAGATTTAAGAGAAGTTGAAAGAGCCTCTGTTTGGTGGGGGTGCTGATGGGTGCCACGATGGGTGTCCTTGTAGAGATGCCAAGGCTGCAGCTGGAAACTACCCTCGACACACCTGCTGATGGGAGTGCCTTTTATTGCACACACACATAGTCATTCATATACTCCCAAACTCTTGGTCTTTTGTACACGCACACTCATGCATATTGTGCTCAGGCACTGTTGGTCGCACACATTTGCTGTGGTGAAATCAGGCAGGGAGATTGCATCAGCTCTCTTCCTTGCAATTTTATCTTTTCATACCGTTGCTACTTCTAAAATGAGTTTTTGAAACCTTGGTTAAGATCAGATATTTAATTTGCTGTTGCTCTTTTCTGTGTGATTATTTAATCTAGATACAGTGCATCTATCTGGGTGTATGATGCAGCTCAAATGATGCAGTCAATAACTTCACTCAAGCTCCACAAAGGTTTTAGTAACTGTACAGTTGTTGAAGTGTATATAGAGCACTTGCACCTTCATACGTACCTCGACAGGTTGTGACAGAGCCGTCCTCTGTGGTAGTCGCTGTTTTTGCGCTGCAGGCTCAGAATGACAGATGATTGGCTTGTCTTGTTTCAGTTTGACTCACTTTTTGCATTTTCTTTAGAGGAAGTTTCCCCCACTACAACTTGTCAACCGTCCGCTTCCTTCCTCACAAAGGCTTTCCACCTTCACCTCTGATTCTCTGTTACTCTCACTTTCAGTCACATATCACCTTATGAATGGGTGACAGTCTCACCACCTTAACCATTTCAGTGCTGGCATACCACAGTATTAACTGTAAAGGGTTAACTGACTGGAAAAAAAAGGACAGGTACGCGCGCAGTTGCATGTGCACACACATTCATCTCCTGTATATTTACACATGCACACACACACACACACACGCACACGCGCACACACACACGCACACACGCATACACACACAAACACACACACGCATGCACACACACACACACATCTGTACAAACAAACTCTCACAGAACCAGTGTTGTGTTCAAGTACAATAGCCATTGTACAAAATAGCAGACAATGGTTGCTTGATAGATTCATGGTAAGGTGTGGGTGTAGGTGTGTGTATTTAAGTGTGCCCTGTTGTCATTTGATAAGGGGTCATTCCAATTAATTATACTGTAAAAGTACACAACAACAAGAACAGCTCCTATCACCATGCCTTTGACTAACAGATCATGCATCCTGGCTACTGGGCTTCAGGGATATTCTTTGCCTGGCTGGTCAGTGTGTGGGACTCGTTCAGGAGGCGAGGGGTTCAAACCCCACCCAGAACAACCTTCATTTCTGCCACACAAACATAAATATGTTTGTACAATTACAGGAAATAAATGAGTTCCACACCTTACTGAACACTTATTGTGCACAAACACACAACATTAGCTACATGAGCTTTTTTTAATCACTGCTCGAAACATTTCGCAAAGCGACTTGTTTCAATTATGCTGCATTACAAAAGTCAATTTTCTACACCAATAACTCTTTTTTCCTGCGACCTGGATGCTTAATTGTTTCATGTTGCATGTCAAGCTTTGTTGGAGGAAAACCACCAAAGATTGGAACTGGGAATATGACAGCAGAGAGTGAAAACCTTGTATGTGCTTCTCAGGGGGAATGTGCAGGATGTTTCTTTTCATTATCCAATTCAATCAGCATTTTCCTCTAAATGCTCTCTGCAGTTGCTTAACATTGTGACTGGTGTCCCTGTTCACAACTCCAAGAGATGAACTTATGGAAAAAACAAAGGAGAAGACAGGTTTTATTCAGTTTCAAACAGGAAGTAAGTTCAAATCTTAGCAACGCTTCAGTCAATCAAAAACAAAACAATACCAATTGTCCACAAGTGTTTGTGGACAATTGGTATTATTTCTGTGAGAACAAAATCTGAGTGACTGTGAAATGATCATACTAGAGCTGGTTAAATTCTGTAAATGCTAACAAATAATGCTTCAAAAAACATCCTCGACGTAATTCACCAACATGATAGTTGGCATTAAGCCAAATTTACAGTGATTTAGCAACTATTATCCTACAATAAATACATAAATATTCTATTGTTGACTTTAGTGATTGAAAAATAAGCAGTGGGTAGAAATAGCATTGATGATCAATAATGAGTTAAATTAACAATGAACAAATTAATTGTACAATGAACAAATAAAATGAAAAAAACAATATATTTCCTGTACTTTCCATCCGCAGAACTGTACCTTCACAACAGGCTTTGTTTTTTTTTTCCTTTTTGCTTTAAAAAAAGAGAAATGATGAGTAATTGAATGACTGACGGCATTGCAAGTCTTATTCCAGATGCTGCAAGCAGAAATGACCTCCTGTACCATTTTGTATTAGTATTCCTCTACCACCTCCACCTCTTCTTCAACAGTGTAAAACGTGCTTTGCATACTCCTGATCCTCCTGAAATCCAAAGTAATCACTTTTCATTTGTTTGTATTCTAATCGAGGTGATTGTTTCCACACCAAGCCAGAAATTAGTTCCCTGTACTCAGCTTCTTGTCCATCACTGACACACCGCACAACTGAAGTCATCTAAATGCTGAATTTTTCAAGAAGCAAATGCTGAAATTAGTGCTCATGTTGATATTTTTTCCCATTCATGTTATGGTCAATATGAATGGGCCCAGTAACTTTCAATGTTGTTTATGGTTTATTTCTAAATGTATGTCACTCATAAATCCTGATCAGATTCTCTTCTGTGTGATTCCCACGCTTCCTGTTTGTCTTTACATGTGTCCTGTGACCCTGATAAATGTAAGACATGTTGATCCCAGAAGTGAGTAGAAGTGATCATTGATCATTGGCCTTTATCTACACAGTACATATGTCTACCGGAAGTTAGAAATTCCTGCTTTGTTTCTTTTCAACAACATGAGGAAACGGCATAAGAACTACAATTCAATTTATTATGAATCTAGTTATGAAGCAGCAGCTAGTCACCAGTATACTACTTCACTTCACTCTGTTTGCTCTGGACAGGAAGCACTGTATATGGTTGCCATGGCAACAGGACAACAGGAGTAATGTTACATTTATGATTAACAATTAATTATTAATGATTAACAATTAGTTATTAACAATGGATTAACAAAGTAAAGCAAAATTAGGCTTTACATGATAGAGGATGAGGGAGGAATTTTCTCATTTGGAATTAAAAGTGGAATAAAACTGGCACTTTAATGTGAATTAAGTTTTTAATTTGGAGTGTTCAGATGGTCATTTTCCATCTCTTTAAAAAACTGAATTCTGAAAAAAAAAAGAATTCTGTATTTAATTTTAGAATTCTGATTTCATACAATTTCATAAAAGAAATTTCTTCCTAAAATGTTCTTTTTTCTCTAAATTCTGCTTTCCCCCCAAAAAAAAACCTTAAAAAAGAACATTTTAGGAAGAAATTTCATTCATGAAAAAGTCATAATTTTGATATTAAGGTAGGAATTCGGACTTTTCCCCCTCAGAATTCAATTTTTTTTTCTTTAGTGGCCTAATGATAGCAGTAATGATCTCACTGAACAACCTGGACAGTTTGTGTCTTAGCCAAGCAGTAACTTGTTGCAGAGAAACGTGAAGCCTATGAGGAAATGCCAAAAATTGCAGTTCACCGCTCATCCACCAGGGACTTACATGGTGTGAAAGGACAACCAGAACCTATAAAACAAGCCTCAATTCAGCTGTTCAGAAACGTATAGGTCACGTATAAGGTTCATCCATATTATTTTACAGTCAGTGGTCTCAGCATTGGGACTGGCTGTCAGACATGAGAACCCACAGGCTTAGCGCAGACTAAAACATGCCATCAAGTATTGCTGCAGTCTCAGAGAGTGCAAGAAGAGACCTGCAAACCTTAGCCATAGGTTCCAGTAAAATGCTGTTTACAGAGAAACACGCTGTTTACTGTTTGTCTGAAAATTACATCATTACAATATAACTACAATACTTGTGGTATTGTAATGATCAAGGCAATATTAGATGACTTTGGATTTTCTTATTCATGTTTTTAATATGATTGTGTATTTCTGACACAAGCATGATCAAGTGTAGAATAGTAGATGTGTTCAACCTCTTAACACCTGAAATTCTTTACAATTATATAAAAAACTAAGTTTTTCTTCTGTTTACAGATACAGAAGATGTTGGAAATATTGGAGCAAAACACATTTTATGTGGATTTTTCTATTTATTCTCTTGTGTCTATTCCCACTAGTATTTTGAATGTCCTTGTAGAAATAAGCACATTGCATATTCATTACGAGGAAACGTGCTACATGAAGTGCAGACATATTTTGCCTGTTTAAGACGCAATCCTCGGTGTGCCCCATGAGTAAATCTGCTGCAACATGTTTTTGCGTGTGCCATCAGGTTTGCTTCTCGATTCAGTTCCATGACGCTGCAGCCGTGCAGGTTTTCAGTATCTCAAAACCTCAATGTTAACGAATCATTGTGCAGAACTCAATGCTGTTGGATCTAATGAATTTGACTCAGGTGTGTTGGACGATGGACATCCTGAGAACCTGCAGGGTGAATTGAGTAGCCATGGTTTAGACTGCAGGGGCTCAGCTGTGATAGGCAAAAGAAAAAATAAAAAGCTTTTATTTCATCCTTCTGACCATTTAGATTAAAGACTTTTTTGTTTAATTTCTACTTCCTTCAGACAAATGGACAGAAAGTAAAATAAAATAAAAATTAGTTGGATGATGGATTCGGGTAATATTTGTTATACCTCATAAATATATTTAAATGCTTATTATAAGCTGTTGTAAAGAAGTTGACCTTCCTTCCTGTTATACATCTGAATGCTTGCACACCTGCTTGTGCATGTTCCTCATGCAACACCCTCATTTTCCTCTTCCTCATCTTTTCTTCCCTCTTTTTTTGGGCAAGCCCAGGAGCTGGATATCCCACTGCGGCTAGACTTCACTGCTCCAGCATCTTTTTTTCATCTTACAGCTGATGTCCTGGCTCCTAAATTACAGATTGTGGATTTTTAAATCAGCACAAGGAAAAACGTACGAGCCCAAATGTTTTAATATATTTTTATACCTAATAGTTGGTTAAATGTAGCTCAAATCATGATTTCTCAATGTTTATGGTTGAATACACCGTTGTCCCAGTGTAGATAAAAATACATTCAAAATACTTCTATTGTATTTTGTTATACAAAATCTCAACAAACAGTAAACTAAAAAGTTTCCTGGATCCTGTGTTGATACGTGTGTACCTGTGTTCTTTTTGAAGTGCAGTATTAGCGTCTACTACTGCAATTGGTTTTCCTAAGTGATGTAGAGCCTTTTTATTAACCTCTACAGTATATTTTGTCCTTGATATGAAATTTCCTCATCTATCTTTACCCCTCCCTAGTGCTGTCCTACTTTCCCTTTTTCTATCCCTCCCTCTTTTGCCACTGCACCAGCAGTATGTACCACCTTAACTCCCCACATCTCCACAGTTTTTTCACTTTTGATCTCTTACCTCTCTCCCAATACCTCCCCCCTCTTTTTTAAATCACTCCATCTGTCCTGAGCTCTATCTCTCACCTATCAACCATTACCCCATCCTCGCTTTCATACCAGCTGCTCTGGCTCCCTCCAACAATTTTGGAGCTCTAAGTAGAATTACTCTTCATCTCTTTCTACCCTTGAACTTAAACCACATGTCCCCCTTTTCCCAGATCCATTTATTTCCCTTACTCTTTGCGCACATTCACCTTCTTCTCCTCGCCCACATCTACACAAGCACGACAGAGTTTACTTTTATCTTTCCTCTAAACCCTGAACTGCTGCTACAGGAAAAATTCTGTTTCCTTTTAGATTTCATCCCCCTCAGATTTTCCCCGTTGTTCCTTTCTATCATTACCTGTTTTCACTTCTTTCTATTCTCCTTCCCTTTCCATCACTTCCCTTTTTTTCCTTCTGTAACTTTTGAATTCAGTTTTTTTTGGTTAGGGGGGCTAATTGCTCCTGTGAAGAAGCTCATAGATCATCTAAACTTGTGCTCACACTACTGGATGACTGCTGCAGGAAAATCCCCGCAGGTACACAGAGAGGGAGGTGGAAAGACAAAGGAAGAGAGCAGGAGGACAGAAGAAGAAAGGGGGAGAAAGAGGGAAGAGAGCAAGATGAAAATGAAGATGTTTAGTAGGCCTTACAATGTCCTCATGGTTGGCTGAGGTACCTTGGATCTGGACAAATTCCAGATCATAACGTATATCAAAAATCAGGGGAGTCAAATTACAACATTAAAAGTCCAAAAAAAGGTTGGCAATAACCTCCCCTCTGAAAGAAATGGAGATTTTTCTTATTTACTCACCACTCGATTAGAATTAGCAAGTAACTGTTTAGTTAAATGCTCAAAATAGGCTACATCTTTATGGATTTGGTCTTTAACATTTCCCAGCTTGTGATGAGGGATCATCTGCTTTCTTCATCTTAATTAAAAAAAACAGCGCCATCAAAAACTTGGATTTTATCATTGTTTTTATTGTCCACATAAATATCGCCACAGACATGTAAGAAATGTTATTCAGTGCACACACCATGACATCCTGTAGACCTATTATTGCATCACCTGAAGGCAGTAGTATTCTGCACACACAAGCCTGTAAACCATGGAGTTATCAAACAAGAATGATTTCTGCATTCATGTATGGTTTCACTCTGGCTTTCTACCACAGTCGTGACATATAGGTAAGGTAACATGTTATGTTGATTAGTGATTGTATATTAACCCTTTAAGAGGAAGCACTGCATGTTGGTTCATCTTTGTTGCCTTTGTGTTGACCCTGTTGTAGACTGGTGACCTGTCCTGGGTGGGCTCTGACTCTTTCACTATTGCACCTCAAGCCACGACCTAACTCTAGGTAGGATAAAGCATGTATGGAAAATAAACTAAGGAGTGAATGTCGCCTGATTTTGCTACAATAACAACAACATATTGTAGAATCTCAATGTGAGTAACAACAACCAACACAAGAAGAGTTGTGTTGGGAAATGGGTAGCCTAGTGGTTTACATTGTGGGCTTTGATGCGGGTGGACTGGGTACGATCTCGTGACGTAAACCGCTAGGCTATCCACTCCCCAAAAATAATTCTTCTTGTGTTGGATACGGCACCGAGGTGATCCACTTTGGACCCTGAGCAAGGACCTAACCCCCACGCATTGCTCCCCGGGCACTTTAAGTAGCTGCCCATTGCTCTCTGGAGATGCTCTAATTTGTTCATTGGTTCTGATTGTTCCTCCAGAGATGGGATTAATGCAGAACTTTGAATTTCCTGTTAGAAATTAATATAGTACCTTGAAAAAAAGTATTTTCTCAGAAGGAACTGAGGTGCAACGTGTGCAATGCACATAATTTTTTGAGGACATGACATCCATTTTACAGTACCTGCTGTGGTGAACGTCGCGTTTATTACTGACAGATGTATTTTGAAAATTCTGTTAATTTGTAACTGAAACTGATACTTACAGGCTTCATTCAATTAAATGTGTGTAGTCTTAACAGGGCAAAATAATTTTCAAATATTTATTGTTACATACTATAATCTATAATTTCTTAGCATTTATATTATACTCTAGTAACGTCCAATTGAATTTTTCTTTATAATTAGATTTTGCCACCCAGTGGTTTTGCTTTACCTTCATGATGTTGGTCACTAATGTAGCAGGAATGCTGCTTTAAAGGACACCTTTCCCTGAAGAAGCTCTGGATCCTTTTTCCCCAAGAAAGACAGAGTCTGTTTTGCACCTCCAGATCTGTTCATCTCCGTCTCCTACACGCCCCTGCCTCATGAAATAGATGTGCAAAGGGCTACCCTCACAAATGCCCTGTTTGAATGTTCTGCCTCACTCACTTCCTGAAGTGCCCCAAGGGCTATTTAAGGCACAGCGACAATTCTTTTGATGGGTGACCAAGCACAGGCAGGCATCGGACACGGAGGAAAGAGGAATAGGAAACAGAAACCAGCAGAACAGCGTGACAAGAAGAAGATGGATGGTGAAGCAGATGAGAAAATGAGAGATGAGGGGGATGTGGACAGGTAAGAGGAAGGGAAATATACCAAGGCAGACATATGAGGGTATTAGGGGGCAGAGGGTGAGGAGGTGACGTGAAAAGCTGCAAGCCGGTGAGATGGAGCTGTGAGAGATGGAGTGATGAAAGATGGAGATGGAGTGTGCTAAGAATCGGTAGGTAAGTGGAAAGAAGGATGCAAAGACCTTCTCACATTTTGCCTGGATTCATGCAGGCCTGTAAGACACTACAGAGCGGTTACATAACAACAAAAAAAGTCACTCTACAGTTGCCACAGTAACCACTGACACACACCATGGCAACCAAGTTTGCAGCTGTACGTTATCGTTTGGACACAAAATAAAGTCAAAGCACGGAGTTATGAGATTAATGTCACATATTTCAAGCTCGCACGTTGTCATTAAATGTTTTTTTGAGCCACAATTATTTTATTTTACCTAAAGGTCGGCACATAAACGAGTGTGATACGTTAATAACCCACACAGTCATATGCTGGTTATCCTTTCACACCCTGTAAATGAAAATAGAAAATCATTACACAAATCCACAGCTATAATCAGCTGCGACTCTTCATCAGCCAGTCCCCCAGGCTCTGACCACATGAAACATCACACCAACCATTACATTCCTTTCATTTAAAGGCTTTACCAATGATTTCTTTCTAAAAAAATTCCTTCTGCTCTGCCTAAAAACTTGTTTCATTTGCCTTCCTTCTCATTGTCACTGTACTCCACATAATCTAAAAATGGATGACTTGGCCCAGACTTCCGCTGGTGAAACCCCGTTTGTCGATCGTTTCGGACATTCCATTAGACACGCTGATTAGGAGAGGAATCTCACTAATTAGGGTATTTAACAAGGCAGAACATCCTCGGTGACATGGAGGCTCCCATTCAGAGTCCCACCACTTTGACGGAACAGATGAGAAGCTCGGCTCCCATTAAGTTCATAGTAACTGTTCAGTCACCTGGCACTGAAAGCAGTCTGCTGAGTCAATAATGATAGTTCTGCAGTCTTTTTAAGTGAAAAGCCTACTTTATAAAAGCTTTTTTAAAGTGTGTTTTGGGAAGCTATGAATTCAGCAAGGTAATCAGTATGCAGCTAAGATGACATCCATCCCCATGTTGGTTAATAGTGAATGAGTACAAAGCAAACATTGTTACCTTGAACATTGTGTGCAGCTGCTGTTGCCGTACAGGCTTCATTTCGCTGAACATAACCTGTTTTGCAGCTTAAATTGTCATAGTGTTGGGAAGCAGTAAACTACATTCTTGCTGCATATCTTTATGGCTGACAGAGGCAATGACAAATTTTTAGACTGAACACTTCACGACACTATAAAAAAGCCTGGATTCATGATTGGCTATAATCAAATGTAAGATAATGATACGGTAATAATATGTGAGTGTTGTTATAATGATTGTATTGCATCACACAAATTACTAAACATTAATACTTGGATACAAAATTGGACATTTTTAAAATATTCTGGAGCTGGTTAAACTGGGAGGTGGCACTACCCACTTTGAGCTAAATACCAACACCATTGTGCTTGAAACACAATGTAATAATGTTAAAGGATAAGTTCGTTTTTACCAGTTTTGTTTTTGTTGTTCACATGTCTGTTTGTCTGTCAACTTCACTATAATAAAATAAATACATAAATAAATAAATAAATACAAAGTATTCGGGGTATTTTTCTGGGCCATTTTTAGGAATAAATACAGTCAGAGACTCACCCATACAATACCGTTTTTATTTAATTTAGATCCATCCGATAGCCCTTTCTCTCATGCCATCGAAGCGGACAGCCCCAATCGAAGCCCCTAAATTAGACATTATCTGCTGTAAAAGATGGATATGTTTTGGATACTATGCATATCCAACAGCATCAACTCTGCGTAACATCTACTTGCCAGTAGGGGAGAACTCATGTGGCAGATGTATCAGAGTACATTACGGAGTACATTGCCACAAAAAACAACATTAATGACATAAAATGTAACACCAGTGTTGCCAGTTTGGAGCAGATGTGATTGAAGTTTGAACTGGTCAGAATGTGTTTTATGTTTTTGTATGTACAGAACAATGCTGTCGCAGTTAAAAGATCTCCTTCACCCAAACACTGAAGGGCAGAAAACTGTCCAGAGTTGCTCCCACATGATGTAACATGGAATTGTGATACTTGTTTTTTGTGACTAATCTAATTTTTAATACCACATTTTTATTCAGCAGGTAAAGTGTCAGCAAATGCAGGGTAAAATACACACAGTCTGATTTAAATTATAAATGTGATTTATTCTACTGAAAAGCACAAGTTATGGAAAATATTTAATAGTTCTTGCCTCAGGCTCCATTGACACCTCCAGAGAGCAACTGCGAGCTCGGTGTGGTGTTTCCGAAATGGAAAGCAGTGGATCAGATATCATGAGGCCTTTGGAGGAGACAAATATCATCTCTTAAAACTTGAAAACCTTTTGTCTTGCATCTTTAATTAGGACAGGTGAATATATTATTCTAAATTAAATAACTATAGTGCAATGACAAATTATGAAACCCCCGCAGCATTTTAAGAGTCTTGTCTTGCATTAGAATCTGTAATTCAGATGGATTTTTTTAGGGATTTTATTAAGTAATCCACATTTGTACCATTGATTTAATTATATGAAAAAATCTTTAAAAGATCATCAAAGGGGAAAAAAGGAAAAAATAATGTGTGTGCATGTACAGTATTCTCCCCCTTTGATTTGAATCCCTAAATTAAAATCCGGTGCTTCATGTTATCGTCACATAATTAGTTGAACAGAGTGGATCTGTCTGCAGTCTGAGAGTGACATGATCTCTCTGTGTATACAGTTTCATTGTGAAAGACCCCCAGAGTCAGCACCAACAAAAAAATAGCATAATGAAGACCACAGAGCTCTCCAAAGAGATCAGAGAAACACAGAATTTGGTTAAAATAACTATCCTTTAGAATTCAACTAAAGTAATTATTTAAAAATCAGTTAATGTAACACTATAGTGAATCTGCAAAAAGGGCTGACCACCACATTTTCCAAGTAAGGATTAAAATCATTAGAAAAGTGACCAAAGGAATGGAGATCGGTACCTGAGAAAGTCACATTTTGGTGTCAGTTTCCCAGAGAACTGAAAATGAGGTTCATCAGTCAGGCTGTCAGTAACTTTAAGGAATCTGCCCAAACTAAACTCGAGGGGTTTACAGAGAAACATTTAAATGTTGGAAATGCCTTGTCAAAGTCCAGACTTCATTCCAACTGTACATCTGAGGTATAACTTATTATTATACCTCAGTTATTGTGCAACTGGAGAACCGTTCAAGCCTGAAGAAGCTGGGACAGATTTTCCTTGAGGAGTTGGCAGCTATCCTAACGCCTAAATAAGCCAGAAACAAACCCTGAACAGACTTACAGCTGCAACTGTTTCAAAGGGTCCTCTACACTGTACTGACTTTGTTGTGGGCAAGTATTGGTGGCACTGTCTTCAGCGATGAAGAGAGCGATGTATCTCTTGAACAAGACTTCTAGGTGTTTTATTTGTGATTGATCTGACCTTAAAAGTCCATTTCTTTTAATCTTTTTTTTTTATTAATCCATTTAGTTTCATGAGATGGAAGACTATGGAAAGCCATGAACAGGGCGTTACTGGCCCTGCAGTTGTTCCCTAAATAAGCTTCCTGCACCTCCTGTTTCATGGGGATGACTGATTCTTGCAACTTTATGAGTCTTAAAACAATAAAATAGCACAATTCCATTAAAAAAGGGAGAATGAAGCATACATGTTATTTATGGTACCCAAGTATACAGTCCAGTCCCAAAAAGGTCTCGATATTTAGTTGGCTTTGTAGTAAATTGGAACAGTCCAGCCAATCCACTGCCAGTAAGTGAGAGACTCTGCACCCTGCAGGACTACAGTCAATGATGATTGATTACTCCGTCACAGCCTCATAACTGCCTTCATTATTTCTTTCAGAGTCATTCTCACCACCAGACACCAGACCTTGCTTTTCACAAGTTAGCATAATTATGTTGGAAAACAACATGCTCCCAAGCATCTGTTTAAAGATATTAAAGAATTGCTGCTGTTCTGTACAGACAATATTCACTGTATAAACCTTGATGGAGCATGCATCATTACAGGGTCTACTGTCTTTCCTGCACAGTAATTAACTCCCTCTGTCTTTTTGCAAGTCAAAAGGTTGCTAGTTAAGCAAAGACACAGAGACAATGTGCTCTTTCTTCTGAGAAACTCCCAGATCTCACTTCCTCTGTTATGTGAGATAATAAAAGAGTCTTTAGACATTCTTGTGACAGCAAGCAGTAATACCACAACCACAGAAAGTTAATCAGTCGAGGAAATTCCTGTTACACTCACATTTTCAGACAGCTGAGTATACACACACCAAACTACACACCAACATGAAGATCAGCAACAGGAAAGGCCGCAAGCTCCCATGTTTCTGTCTTTTCTTTTCTTTATATTTTCTCGTCATGCATAACATTATAGCTGCAGTCCTGTTATAACTCCACACACACACAGCTGCTCCGATGCCTTTCTACTTAATGCGACAATAGTTACCCATTTATTAGGGGTGGAACTGCTGGGCACTCAGAGCTACAAAATGGCAACCTGGATGAATTGTGGAGGATGAAGAGAATGTTTACCCAGATTAATGTTACAACTGTATCACCAGACTGCCTGTTTTATTCAGCAAGATAACAATCCAATATGACCTCCCTGTACCTGATGAGGGTCATTGTTGGGTCCAATCACAAAACGTTTGGGTGTCTTTAATTAATATAAATTCCGGGTTACTGGGTTTCACAAGTGGCTGAATGGGATTCAATGTATAGAAGACGGTCCTTACTGCAGCCAGCCAATCATATAATAGCCTTCCTCTCTTTGCTTTCTTTCCTGACCATACACAAATGTGTGCCCAGGGCTCACAAAACTTCCAAGTTTACTTCAAACATCTCCTGTGTGATAAACATACAGTTTTGTGTGAAATGTTTTTCAGTGATTATGTGCTTGAATGTACTTTTTGGAAAAAAAAGTCATATGAACATAAAATATTGATGACATGTTAAACAAATATGTTAAAAAAAATACCAACACCTACTGTACAGTTGAGATACACAAAAATGAAACATCAGGCATGATCAACATTTTCTGTAATACCTAATACCGCTTAGTACTTCCTTTCTTCTCCAGAGCTTGAAGAACTGGCGTTGTATCTTGTTTCTTTTGTTTTCTTACGGCGACTTATTGAGGAGATGGTGGTTAAATGTGAAAATATGTGCTAATTTTCTGCTTTTGCCAAAAGGAGCAGAGAGTACAAGAATTTTCTTCTCTCTGCTTCATTTGTTCATGGAGAATCTGCTTATGTATTTGACATGAAATGGAAAGATATGAAAGGCATGAACAATGAATTCCATCTTGATCATCTCATGATCTCAAGAAAACTAAGCATATGATTAATTAAAGTATGTAACCCTTAACTATAGAAAAAGCCAATTTCTTAAGATAATAAGAAATTAAAACATTGTATTGTGTAGCAACAAGCTCTGAGATAAGAGAATAATTCATGCATGATTTTGAGATCTGGCCTGAAAAAAAAGCAAGAATGGCCACTCTCAAATTCAGTGTATCTTGTATTTTTTTGGCCAAAATATTTTTTCTTTTAGAAATCTACACAGTAAGTTGTTCAACTGCTTCTGCTTCATTGTTTTAGTGGTAATTCCCAATATAATACAAGTAAGTTGTTAAAACAATCCGTTAAAGTACATCAACTTTTTTTTTTTTTTTACTATGTATCTGTTTATTGATTTTGAACATTAACTTTGAGCCAAAGATGGGACAATTTCTTGTTATTAAACTTAGATAACGACATGTCTGGAAAATTACTGCCTGTTGACGACATGTGAAAAGCGTCACATCACAACGTACAGCAATAGTGATGGACAGGTGGTGAGATTAGTCACCTGGATGGTTGTAAGGAGGACAGGAGGTGTCCCAGCATTCTCACACAGTCATCTTAAAATACAGCTACAGACAGATTTTGTCATTTCACATTGTGGGAAAAACAGGTACCTCCATGCCAACACTGCTACCCGAGGTGTCAACCAATAACCACTAAGTCAACAAAGCACATTGTGAATTGCACCTACTATTTGTGTTTTGAAATGACATCCAGTACATGAGATGAATTTATCCAAAAAACATGCCAGATTGGTGTCAGCATGGCATACTCAGAAAATTCTGAAAAACCATGTACTGTATATGCTACAAAATTCTCGAAGGGGTTTTGAATGATGTTTCATGAGACATCTACCTCATCTAAATGCAAAAGAATGATTTCAATCCTGAAAATTTTACATTGGTACTCTGTTAAACTATTGAATTGGACAGAAAGGAATTCTGGATCGTCTCACATCTAAATAGAATTGATCATTTGTGTTTAGCTGTTTTTGTAGACAGGAGTTGTAAAAGGGGAAGTTCATTTGAATACATGAATAAGCCCAACATGAACAAGAATGTCTTGTGTGTTTTAAAAAAACTTCAATCCAATGAAAGGTCTACCAGTCAGTTTATAAACCTAATCTCTGAGTACAAATCCAATCACATTTAAGAGTTGCCCACTCTTAGTTTTACCCATTTATCACTGTCTGCAGGTCTAATCTGGGCTACAGATGACATCAAATGGGATCACACAGCAGTGATCCGTACCTCTTTCCTATGTTTCTTGGCCATGCCATCAGGCCTAATTTGCTCCGTCAGGCTCCGCTGCCACCAGTTCTCTCCATGTAGCACTTCAGATCCAAAGTTAATTTCCTCCACCTCATTGGCTCAAGGACTGCAGTTTATTGTTTGGATGAAGCTCTACAAACTGCTCTTGCTGTGCTGAACCCCTCTTATTCTCTTGTGTGAGAAAAGAGCTTATGACCCGGTAGCTGAGTGTTTTTCTCCCAGTTGACGTATAACCTGTTCTTACTTGTATAGTGGTGCTAAACCAGCAGATAAGGGGGAATGAAATTTCATTGGCTGTCCTTTGTTATTATCATGTCCCTGTGAGTGTTATATAAATGTCCTTTGATGCAGGCGGTGAATAAGAGGGGAAATCAGTAACTAAATTCATTTTGTGCATAAAGGAATTTTAAGAAAACGTTAAAAGGTTTTTCGTGCATCTTTTGGATAACAAATTATGATATAATACTATTACTACTATGATAAAAAAGTAAGTACACGTTTTGGTACAACATAATTGTGAGTATAAGGGAATGCATCTGAGTTAAAAATCAGAGGGTAACATAACCTTCTTAGTAAACCTGAAGATAAGTTGAAACAAGACTCAACTTTTTTTAAAAAAAGGCTGCTGTACAGATGCATATTCAATATCTCATTTTATGTTCATGAAAAATCACGAAAAAGGAAGACTGTTTAAATGAAAGGGCGGACTTCAGACAAAAGAAAAAAGTTGAGAAATATGTGAATTACTTCGGCCTGAGGAGAGACTTTCTGTTGGGCCATATTGAACAAATTAACTTTGATCCACCACATGCGGCAAAAAAGTCACTTTCAACAGGCTTTATGAGCCAGAAACAGACATAAAACAACTTGACTTCAACACCAAGTGAAACGAGGGGAATAAACATTTTTGTAAATAACATTTCCACAAATATTTTTATGACACAGGCTGGAACCTGGAACAAGTTCTGCAAATCTCTAGTGAGAAGCTGCAAGCGCGCTAATTCCCTCTGTCGCTGTCCGCGGTGCTGAAAGCGCAGCGCCATGGACAGCTACACCCTCAGCAGCTTCATCTCTGCGGGACCTGTACCGTCCTCTTTTACTGACTTGATAATACAAACAAATTTTAGTGTTTAGTTTGTTGATTTTTTTAAAATATTTAAAATAACTAGTCTTTGGAAACATACAGCCGGAATTCCTATGAACTGAAATTGCATTACATCGAAGACAAGAAGAAAAAAAATCCCAGGTGTGCACATACTAGAATGCATTGGTAACCCCTTAGTCTCGAGTTGATTTTGGAAGGTTGTAAGTGTAGCCAGCTCTCGAGAATCAAGCTGAAGTCTGCTTTGCCCAGCTTCTTCCAAACTAGGTGATACAATACAGCCCCCCTCAAACCCACTCAAATTGCTCTAGCTGCTAAACTTACTGGAGGGATTAAAATAACCAAAAGCAAACTTACGAGTTCCGTCAAACCGTGTGGCTATAGTGTCCAGAAACGTGTTCTGTGGCGCCAATAATCCCTTCATCACAGGCATTTTCTCTTCTTAATGTCCAAGTCCCCATCAAAGTTACTGAAGAGAAGGTGCAACCCGCCAAAATGGGCGAGGTACCCCCATCTGAGGCGCTGAGACTCTATGAAATCAGCAGATATCCAGTCAACTCAGCATCAAGCGAACCCCAGCTGCTAAAAAAAAGGAAAAAAAGTGCACGTGACGAGAGCATCCATACGTCTGTTCCGTGTGTAAAAGAAAAGGGGTTATGAAGCCCACAGGTGCAGCTCCGGTAACGCTCAGGGACGAAGGTGGCAAAGTGAAATTCCCTGTCAGCGATACCATTGTTATGTGACCAACTCTCCACTGCGCACAACTATCAGTTACTGTCAACAACAAAAAACGCAAATGGTGGGGAACACGCGCAATTAAGAGAACAAGAGCAATTAAGAGACAGAACTTATGTTTAAATATTGCATTTTTTTCCCCTCCTGAGCTTTTTACAATTTAATATTCTTTGTCTGATCGTGAACCGTTCTGTTGTTGAATAGGACGAGAATTGTGGGGGTGGGGGGTGGGAGGGGACTTCATATGAAAATAAGAGGTAGGTTTTCCAAATAATAATTTTGAATACTAAAATACAAACCAAATGCATTTGTTGAGCCATAGCACTGTTGTATCCATGATGCTTCCTCCCAGAGCCCCCAGCACCGCAGACCAAACACAAGTCTTCATAGAGAGCATGGGGTATTATGAGCTTTTAGCTTCATCTGGTGGTTGCATTGTGGCACGACCTGCATGGAGCGGAACGCTTAACAAGGCTACACCAAAAATGCTAACTGAAGATTGGATAAGTTGCACTATAACGCCCCCTTGTGGACAATAATCTGCAAATACTATTTGTATCACAGCTGAAATTTGACTATCGGTATGAGAAACAGAATTCAAAGCGAAAAATTGACTGTTAAAAAAGGTAAACTGGAATAGTGTGAAAACAGAGAGTGATTCTGACCACAGGTATTTGTATCAAGTCTATTTCATGTCTCAAGTCTATTATAATCTTTGGCTCTTCTGACATGTTTCTTCAATGATAACTTAATCCTCTTTGGATGGCTAAAAGATATAAAGGTGACAAAAGAGTAATTAATATAATCACAATAAAATCAATCTCGCAAGTTATTGACTAAAAAAAAAATATTTTCTTTTTTAAAAATAATTTATCTACTTGAAGTTTTCATGGCGTTGTAGCATTTGATGTAGTTTCTGTTTTCAGATATCCTCACAACATTACAACAGGGATCAGATCTAGGCTTTAAATCTTAATTTCTTTTTTCTTAGCCATACCTCGGTTGATTTGTCTGTGTTGTACGTTTCATCAACATGAAAGGGGGGAAAAATAAGTTTCGCCATCAGCTGCTGGGACAAGCCCCATCCCCATGTGACTCTATAGGAATGAGTGGGTATATGGATGGGTAGAAAAGATCTTCTCACCACAGTACAACCAACAAAACAGTTATGTCAGTACACTCTTTGATTTGCTGATATCTACCACTGAATTGAAAGCTGCAAATCCTCAATACAGTGAGGAAACCCAAGTCCATATTTGTCACCTGGCTTCATTGTTTGATATTACTGCCATGTTGATCCAAAAGCTCTGATCCCTGTCTGTGTGACTATTGATAAACTGTCATTTTTCCCATCTATTTTCCTTGCTGGTCAAAGTCATGAGATATCCCCCTGATGGCAGACAAAGGCTACAGCAGTAGAAGAAGATCCTGTGATCAAGTTTCTTGTTCCTTGACCTTTGTTTGGCTGTCAGACAGATTGTCGGGTTAAATTCGAAGAGTAAAGTTCTGAATAGACTGAAATCAAGATAATATGGAAAACATTTTAAACCCCTTACACCACGGAGTCCATGTCACTTCCTAAGGACATGTACTGAACACACTGCAACTAATCTGGGATCCATGATCTTATTATCAAGGATATTATTACGTGATAGAAATGGGAGGATGTTACTTTTTCAATGTTACAGGTCTGCTTGAAATTAGGAGAAAAAGTCATTTGTTTGTGTCATTTGATTTGCTATAATGGATCACATTTTCTTCTTCAACTGTGTGACATCTTGTAATTTGCATTACAAAAATTACTTTTTTTTTTTATTCATTAAAATGGAAAGTACATACTGAGCCTTTTTTTAACAAGTGAATTCATATTGAAACTAAAAGTAGTCAGCTCTCCGTCAAGTCATAGAGTCAGTCTCCCAAAGGGGGAAAAAAGCCACAAAGCCCAACAAACAACCCAACAGAACAGACTATATTTTCAACTTTCTGTATCACCAAATCCAGAATATCAACATGATCCGGATAAAACATGTAAGACTAAAACATCTACCATGATGTCATTTTGTATTTCTTTTTTTTTCCTTTTTTTTTGCTCATGATTCTGGGGATGATCTGTTGAGTTAAAAGTTAAAAGATGTAATGGCAAAACTGTGCCTATCTCCCTGAAGTAAAAATTCCTTAAAAAACATTTATGGATTCAGATGGTGATCTGGATCACCAACAAAATGTAATCACTTGTTCTTTTTCATCTTTCTAAAACTTCCTGAAATTTAATCAAAATTCATCCACTAATAACTATTAGTTTTTTTGCTAACAGATAGACAGCTAAACATAGCCAAAAACATAACCTTGGCACCTTAGTGGAGGGATAAACAGACTTTATCAAAGGACTAAAATTTTCAAATTAAAATTTTGTCATGAGTTATCTTCAGTGATTTTGACTAATACACCTGTTGTTGCACGAGAAAGCCTCACTAAAACATCAAGTAGGAACTCTTCCAAATCTGCTTAACAACTGACACTATTATATATTATCTTCTGCAACTCAAGAAACTGAATTTCAACCAGTTTTGTTAATTTACAAAACGTCATGAAGCACTTATTATCTCCAGCAAATAAGAAACCTGTTTTACTTTCATGCATGGAAACATATTTTACATGCAAAACATGTCAAACACAACCAGACTCTGCTCCAACATCAATCACAAAATAAACACCAAAAGCTAAGCGTTGTGACTCCGACTCAGATCCATCTTAAAAGCAAAGCAACCGTTAAGGCGGTATGGACAAATGGAAATCATCAAGAGCTCCAAGGCTCACTGTTGTGAATCATATCCCAGTGACTTTAAACAAGCTCACAAACTGAAAATATATTTAAACAAACACATTCAGGATATGCAGCAAGAAAAAGTGTGACTCATGTCCCTGAGGTGAGTCAGTGTGAGGCAGTTAGTCACAATGAGACACTTTTTATAAACGTGTCAACTAATGAAATTAAAACAGACAGCCAACACACGGGGGTGCTTCACCTGAGTAATTAAATACTTAATGCATCATTTAATCCTAATGACTGCTCCAAACATGTTTATCTGTATGTGTGTGCCACAGTTAAGTTCATAGGGGAAGTGGCAGATGAGTCAAAGCAAGTTACTGCTGATGACTGCTTTAACTTACTGAAACTTTATCAAAGCCACAGGAATTACGGTCTGGTGACTTCAGTCTCTGATCCATAACCATAAAACATCAGTTGATCAGTTGATCAGCTCTGAGACCACTAGCGTGTGACATGATCCATCTAAAGTAAAAGCGTTTTTTCAAAGCACAGATTATTATTATTATCATAAATTATTATTAGATCCCATTTTAGGGTTTACTATGGGTTCCTAATCTTACATGCAACTGCTATATTCAGTGACATATTTGAATATCTGTTCTTCTTTTTCTGGGAAAAAAACAGCTTTTCATGGTTTTGTGCTACTTCTAATATCACCACTAGGGGTCACTAGATTTGAACCTTTTTTTAAACTCAGAGTGGGATCAATAAAAATATCCACACTAATAAATTTATGTACTGGATTAGTCCCAACAAGGTATCTGTGCAATTACATTCTGCCTGTACACTTAAGTACAGGAAATGGGGCACAGAAATGAAACCTCTACCTCTGTGTGGGTGTATTAAAGTATGAAAAATGTATCCATGTGTAATTCAGAACTATTTTTATTAATATAACCATATATAGAAAAACATCTGGATTAATAACATGACTCTGGAAATAGCAAAAACTGAATTTACGGTCCCAGAATTCCTCCTTCCCCCTTTCACAGGTTTGCCTCTTTCTGATAAGGAGACCAGGGATTTATGACTTTGCTTTCCCTCTTGTATCAACAAGAGAGGCAGATGTTTCTATAAACATCTTTTTGGATTACAGACCATTTTGCGTCTAAAGAATAAATTCTGAAACCTTTGGTTGAAGGAAAGATTCCTGGACCATGCTGTCTGGGAAAACTCAAGAAGTTGATACTTTCATCACCTAGGTCCGGTTTTGTCATCTGAAGCAAAGCGTCTAAAAGTGTAAAACGGTTCCGAGCCCTCTTGAATCATTGGGGTTGTTGACAGTTTATCTAAATTAAAGTTGAATTCTTAATTCAATTCCTGTCCAAATTCAGCTCCACCGTTGTTGTTAGAGTTATGCTTTCAATTAGATCTTTTTCAATCTCATCTCCAATGATTGAAACTCATTTAGAGAAATCTAAATAGTTACAGCAATCACTCATATATATAATATTTACTCTACTAATTCATAGTTTACTCCATTTCCTTTCTTCTCTATTTCTATACTGAATATCATATTATTGTTAGTTTCATTCCTTCTGCTTATTTCTGTCAGTAAATCAATGTTATGACTGAATAAGTTGTGCTTTTATTTCTAGATGCAGAAATTGATAAAAATAATCATTCTGGTAGAATTCATGCTTTCAGAATTGGACTGATTCATTCTTTTATTTGATTTATTCAATTTAAATAGGTTTTTAATGGTTTTCCATGCCTCCATATCAAAAAGGAAGGTGGTGCCCTGAGGTAGTAGTTAATTTATTATCTAATTAATTTTATTAAAAGGTAAATTCACTGCACATATTTATCAGCTTTCACCTATTCAGCCCTGTACAGGATCTGAAACATATGCCTGCTGCCATAAGGTGAGAGGTGGGTTACACCTTGGACAGGTCACCAAGCCATCACAGGGTTTACAAAGAGACAGATATGAATCCTTAGTTTGTGCTCACTTTCAGTCCCAGTAGAATCATCAGTTAGCCTGACATGCAAATGTTTCGAATGTGGAAGAAGCTGGAGTACCTGGAGAAAACAAATATGCACTGGGAATGAAACTCCACACTGAAAGGCCCCTGCTGTGATTCAAACCAGGAACCTTAATCCTGTGAGGTGACAGTGGCAGGCAGCTCTACTCATTTTCCAACAGAAAAAGTGGAGCAAGAATCCTAATAATGATGTTGTTGATGATGATGACTCCTCATATCTTTTAACTTGTCAATCAGAACTTTGTCCTCAATCCTTTTAGAAGAGCCCAGGCACAGAAAAATCCAACTGCTTGACAGAATTTGCTTCTATCTTTATTTGTTTGGGTTTTTTCTTCTTTTTTTTCCAATAGTAGTTTTAGATCTGAGCTGTTTATCCAGCAACGAACTCTGTTCTTCAGCAATATTTTTCAGATGGATTCAAAATGAATGTTTACCTGTTGCCAACTAGTCTACATTGGCCATCAGTTGTCAGGAATTAGTCTTCCCCGTTCCAAACATTGTAAGAGCTGCTGTTGTACCAAACACAAACCAACCTCATATCAAAAAAGGCTTGTACTGTATAATACTTCCCACTTCCAATAGATAAAATATTTTCCTGTTTCAGTTCCAATTTGAAAGCAAGACGTGGCAGTTTTTTTAAATTATATTTGACACATTATCTTGATCTTTTGGCCAAATGGGTCATACTTTTACACTAACCCATATTTTTTTGAGGAATATTCATAAATCTTCATCCATTCAATCAACACTGCGATCAAACATACAATTAAAAAACATCACGTCAGATCAGAGTCATGTGATCTCTTCAAAGTACTTATGTATTATATCTATTGTATTTTACGGAGTTTTATTGTCCTGATCTCAAACAAAGGCTTTTTATTCCTTACACAAAACACATCCCATGAAATCTTCAATCTAGTACGTAAGGAGGGCGCCATCATATCTGATCCTGAGCTTACCATCTCATCTGAAACCAGAATTCAAGACTCTTTTGTTGAGGACATGTGTACATACATCAAAACCCACCTTAACCTGAGGCAATGTTTCTCTCAGACAGTATATGATATGATTTCTGATACATTAATAGACCCTGTACACACCCAAGATTAGGAGAAACCTGAGGAGAAGCGACTGCCTGTCAAGCTAAGCTCTGGCACAGTGTCAATGAAAAGCAACTTGGTATTGATATCTAATATGTTTGCACAGAGAGGTTTCTGGGTTAACATGTTTCAGGTTAGAATAATTAGATGGTCAGTGGTGATAGAAGAATCAAGTAAATAACGCACAATAAAAATCCTGCTCAGCTCAGATGAAACATTATCCTCATGACCTATATATGTACTTATTAGGTCAATAAATCAGTGTTTGAGTGGTGGTGAAAATTGGGACTTGTTTAAACAGTTTAAATTGATCATATATTGATTCGTGAAGACAAGCTGACCCCCACATGTACGATATTATCACTTAAATGTGGGAAAATCAGATGAAAGTACAAGGAAATGAGCCTCACACATTTTTAAGCATTTGTGTACAAAGAAACTTGAGATCACAGGGTGTGTGAGAGCAAGAGAAACAGAAAAGTGCAGCTTGGAGTGCTGGCGATCCATTTCCCCTCTAACACGCCAGGATGATGCCTCCACCCATCTAACGGCAGCAGGCTCACTAACCATATCATAAGTTTATAATAACCACATCACATCCATGGCGAATGAGGTGGAATGAAAATCTAACCTAATTTGGAGAGATACACGACTGTGTAAGTAGTAGGGTGTCCCCTGAGATGGAGCTCTGACTGAGGGAGCCGCGTGCTGCGCTGGTAGCATGCTCTGTGAGCGTGTAATGGGCTTAATTATCATTTAGCATGCCAGCCTCATTGACGACGTATCGAGCCAGTGATAAAATAGTAGAGCAGAGAGTGACATAGGAAGAGCAATGGGATCATATGAGAACTTAAAGACACATGCACACACAGAATAGTCTTGGATTACTCTGGACTCACACAGCTACATACCCAGAGGTGCAAGTGGGGTGATGATGCAAACACACAAACGCACACATCTCCCAAAGCTGAGTGGCATCTCTCTCTCTGAATTAGTCACGATGAGTGATGGGTAATCAGCCATGACTCGTTCTGGCTGGGGAGATTGCTAATTCACTTTGTTTAATTAGTCAAAAGTAGTAAAGCATAGGCAGCTCCCTTTCCCGATCATACTCCTTAGTTGCTCAGCATCCGTCCATCTGCATGCAGGCAGCAAAGGCAGACCTGTTATCACACTAGTGTAGCATTTCAAGAGGCAAGTCTTTGAATCTTATATGCCGAAAGGATCTGACTCTCCCTCTCTTTTTCTCTCTGACACACACAGCTATACACACCTAGTCTTTTGTGATAGCATTGCAGATATACCCAGAACCGTTTAGGGATCACATCTTCAGAAGGGAAGTGCATTTCGTCTGCAGTGGGCCGCATGGGGGATGTCTGTTGATGCTTGGCTGCAACTTAAGGACTCTGCAAATAGAACACAGGATAAACTATATTCTGTGCCACCCTTGTCATCTCCATCAGGTACAGTGAAGGGGATTTTTCCTTCTTTTTTAATGTTTATTTTTAGATTCAGTGCTTCCTACTTTGTTTTAAAGTGTCATTTAGGAAGTCAGGGCTTCATGTTTCAAGCAGTCTTGCATAACAGTATCAAGTGAATGAAGTGAGTTATGCTGTGAAGTATACAAATTCTATATAAAATCCTTTATGTTCATAAAATAGATCTACTATAATTTAAATACATATCAAAGTTTTGTGTAACTGGAACGCAATGTGTGATTTTCAGCATTTCAAACAAACAGCAGACAGAGGAAAAAACGTTCAAAAGTTAATATAGCTCAACAAAATCCACCTTGTCCTGCTCCACTTTGTTACCATGGAGAGCTCCAATACCCTAAAGACAGTAATAAGTGCGTGCACAGCATGCGGCAGAACGTAATAAATAGATTTATGCGCAATTGTCACATTTAATACATTTACGGAGCGCGCTAGTGAATTTATTATTACACCATATGTTAATGCAGCTGGGTCTGTGTATATCTGAGACTTGTGTGTGTGTGTGTGTGTGTGTGTGTGTGTGTGTGTGTGTGTGTGTGTGTGT
>JAVQJG010247677.1:0-10705 GCA_036024015.1 Craterocephalus amniculus | reverse complement strand
AAAAGGATAAAATAATATCTTTATTAGTTTTATGTATATGTGTATACATTCCCTCATTTATTATCTTATTCTTTTCCTCATTTATTCTTTATTGTGGCACTCCTATCATTCCATAGTTTAAGAGGTTGTTTAACCTTTAAGTAAGTCAAGTGGCCTTTTATAGACATGTCAGCCAGTCAGGCATCTCAACTCTTAAACAGTGGAGGTAGAGTCATGAGACACGCTATTTGTAGAACTGGTTTTAAACTCAGCTGCATTTGTTTCTCAAATAATGGAAAAATAGTTATCTTAATAGCGTAACAAACAATAAACATTATGTATAAAATAAATGTAGCAAGTGCTGAATTTTCATGGCACCTATGGGAGTGACTTCTTGCCGTAATGTTTTGTTAAAGTAGTAAAAATGTAAGGGGAAAATGCACTCAAGAGGTTTTATGTTACTAAAACAAATCAAATTGTGCAGTAAATAAAGTGTGCTGATTCAGTTTCTTCAATTTTACTACGCCTGCTTTGATTTTTAAGTTACCTGCTTTTTTTTGAGTAATTTGCATATAATAGTGAGTAATAGTACTGATGCTTGTTTGTTTTTCTGCTTTTATTTATTGAAAATAATGACAGTAAGGTGTTCAATGAGGGGCTCCTAAACCTTTTGAGCCATGACCCCCAAGATAGCATATTTTACTGTTCACAGCCCCACATTGCACGATGTCATTGATACATTGTATGATATCAGAGAGGTCATCCAGCAGGATGTTCTAAATATAAGGCTTGAAATAAATAAGGCAGATTTATGCATTAATGTGTTAAAAAATTAAGGTGCTAAATTTAAATGTATCTGTTTAATTTTTACAGCCATGATAAAAAATCTCTTCTTTTTTTATTTTTATAAATATTGGTTATATATTTTACAAAAATGATCTAGTGACCCGCATTGGGATCCCGACCCCTATTTGTTTTTGATGGCTAACCATCAACCATCAATCAACCATCCATAACTTTACTGTATAGTTTAATGTGCAGCAGAGTAGAACAGTAGCAGAGAAAGGAAGTCCAATTTCAAATAGCAACATTATTAGGCTCAAAAGTTGGATATTCTCTTATTCCACCCCTCCAGTCTCCCTATGAAATCTGTATTATTTGGTGAATCTCTGCAAGGTTTAAATTTTGGTGTATGCTATTGGTATTACATCAACACCCAGCAAGATAAACTGGCAATATGCAGGTGTAAATTGGAGAAATGGGCTTTTGAAAAGTGTGTGTAAATAATGAGTTGGTAGTAATAATGTATTAATAATACTGAAATATACAATAAATGGTAAAGAGATATTAGTTTTAGATGAACGTGTCTAAGGAGCTTAAACTTTTATTTGTTTACTTTGTTTTGTTTTAACTGTGTTTTCATTGCACCCTACCTAACATTTACTGTATACAGTTTTCCAGCAGACTTCCATCAGCACAAAATATTCAGTTATGATTGTGAGACACCGGTGCATCACTTCCCCCACCCATATTTTTACCCATTTGCTACTGAGATTCAAGCTTTTTTTTTTTTTTCCTTAAACCTCCCAGCTATAGTCATCTGGTGGACCACTGGGGCCAACTGGGTCTTTTTAAACATTCAGTAAATATTCTCTAAGAAGGCACAAGACACACATTTAGAAGGCGTTTACAATAATGACACAATATAACATGTAACCAAGCAGAAGGGAAGCAGTTCCGTCCCCTTCTTTAAAATCTGTTTCTGTAATATTTCCTGCTTTGATCATTTCTAATGTCATTTGTGTCACTCTTTGTAATGTTTGACATATTTTCTTTTGCTTTCATACAAGTCCCCTGAGCCTTCTTTGTCTCACCACGCGGGCTTGAGTTGCTTTTCTACTCTCTCCTCCAGGAGCTTTTTTCTTTCATTTGTGCAAATAAATTAAACCTAATAGCTGCAATACCATTAGGAATTCCTCATGCTTGTTTTGTAACCCCGCGAACATGCAGTCTGAGATAAAGAAAACAATAAAAAAGAGAAGGCAAACCGAGTGGAGCTGATGCTTACAGGTACCTGACTGGAGAGGCTGAAGTTGGTGGCTGGACTGCGCTTCTTGCCGCCGGTGGTGCCTACGCTGCTGTTGGCGCTGCTGGCTGAGTTCTTCCGTTTCCTCCTCTTCGTGGTTGTCTGTCGGGCAGGCTCAGCTTTGGCGCGACCAGCAAAGAGAAACAGAGGCCATGCCAAGAACATAATGCATACCGACAGAGACAAGGTGTAGGGTGTATGTGCAGTGTGTTCGTATGTGTGTGTAAGTACATATAGTTGAGATCCAGAAAGAAAAATCACATGTAAAGACTTAAAGACATGCAGAAACAGCTGTTCAGAATGCCTGTAGAATTATGCATGCCAACAACAAACACACACATAGACAAGTTATACAGATAAGAGCCACTATAGTACAATGATCCATGCTTTGTTATCTACAAAGGTGAACCCAAAGAGTGTTAACATCTCCCAGGACATGCACTAGTAAGAAAGAACCCCTGTTTCATTTGCATAAATGCTCAACAGTGGACTCTGATGTTCAACAATGCAAATCTGTTGATGTTCCTCAAAAGCCTGAGCCAGATTAAAGCTTCTCTGCAAAGGCAGAAAACACTGTTTGTGCTGCTAAATGTCATGTTTTGATTTTGTTATTTTACATTATTTTTTACTTACAGGGTGAGTTACAGCTCTAATCATCGAATCAATGTTTTAACCGGGTCTTTACATGCATTAAAAATGTGTAACCTCATCAATGAGCATGCAGTTGAGCATCCATGATAAGCTTGCACATAAAAAATGTATTTCAGTCCATTCCAGCGAGCACCAGAATGCTGCTTTCGTGTACGACTTTGGACAACTTGACAGTCTCAGAGAAAAGATACCTTTTTTGTGATTTGTGGGAAATATTTCCGTTTTGAAGTTCTGTGGGTGTCCAGCTGAAACCGGAGCCAGAATCAAGTTTTATTTTACTGAGATGGTGGAATAATTTCTTAGACAATTTCTTTAGGACGACAACACAGAAAAGGGAGAGAAATAATTGAACATTCAATGCTGTGCACATGCTACTTAACATAACTCGGTAACTCTTGCTGCATATGGATCCTGAAGGTGCAATTAAATCACAAGTAAAATCATTATTATGAAAAAACACATAAACTACTGATACAGGTTAAATAGAGATCTCAGTGTTTCAAATTTTTACAAAAGAATTTATGTTGTGCATAATTCATGGATACAAGGGTTTGCAAATCCTGCTGACATTGTTAGAAAACATTATTCCTTTTAATCTCAAGAGAGGCAGAAAACACCGCTGTGATCTTCAAACAGATGTCTGAAAATGAAATACATTTTTTCGAGGTTCTTTCTAATCACACCGAGGGAGATGCTCTCATATTCAGTTATAACAATCAGAGATTCGTGATACAAACAAAACTGAAACAATAAATAAAACTGAAATCAGCCCCGAAACAATAAAGGGAATTTTTATCAGTATCTCTCCCTGTTTGATTCCCTGACTTTGACAGACGTGTGCACAAAAAGAAAAAAAAGGAAAGGCGAGTCTATTGTGAGAGACAATCATTTCTGTTATCCCACTGGTTTCCTCCGATGCCGAGCCGGTGACGCACTAAAATCACTTCCATTTCCACCAAAAGGACTTATCAGAGCATAAATGCACCCGTGGCTTCCTTCCTGGCTAAATCCTAACCAGTTTCCAAGCTGCAGAAGAATTGCAGGAAAAGGGGAATAACACGCCACCAATACAGAAAACCTCAATTTCAGCTGAACTGCAACAATCAGGCAACAGTTGTGTCAAAATAAAGATAGATCCTCTTTTTTCAAAAGGGTCAAACACACACAGACTTCAAGAGGGAGTCATTAAATTTAAGATTTAAAAATTTTTAACAAGAAAGGGCAGGAAACCAAAGCCAACCAAGCTGGAGATTACATAAATATATTTGATACATAAATTACATTATTCATGATGTTCCTCATTATTTTCATAGTACATGAGAACAAATAAGTATCAGTACAGTCAGGAGTGTTTTTTTATATTCACGGAACACACTCTGTTTTTTCTCTCTGATTTTTTTTTCTCGTTTCTTTGAAGAACGTCGCTGACGCCGGGGAGCCGTTGGCCGGGGAGCTGGATCTACCAGTTTGATTACACCCCACACTCTTAATTAAAGTTACACAGGTCTGAGTCAAAGGCTTTTCGACTGGTGTTGGTTTTTAAAGACATCTCGTCACGCCTCGCTAAGCATTCCTGTAATTTGCAGCCAGTCCGATGTGTACCAACAAAAAAAAAAAAGAAAAAAGAAAAAAAAAAGAAGCACGGTTTACTCTCTCTCCAACTTAAGACTCCACAGCCAATTTAAGCCTGGTACTTTTCAGAAACCACCCAACAAACATCAATCACAGCCGGCTAAAAGGCCTGTTTAGACTGGCGGGGTTGAGATTCAAGAGGCAACGCAGAATTCTGATTATTTCTTATACCTGACAGGCAAAACATATCTGAGAGAGTAAGATGTATAATGGCTAATTTGGGAACATAAATGATGCAATGGGAAGACATTCTCAGTGGAAAATATTCATATTCCTGAAGAGTCATCGGTGAGGAAATGTTAAATCTTATCCCTGAATCCCTCATGGGACAAAAAGCTTTTATTTTTGTTAGTTATTATATCAACTATAATCAGAAACAGCTCTGGGAGTAATAGTCAGTCATCCAAAACTGTGGGAGTTCTGGATTTTACTGCAGTATATCTTAAATTAGTAGTGGATAGTTACCTGGTGGAGCTACCATTCTCTGCCATTTTTGGAATAGACATGTCTTGAGACAGTCCCGAGGGCTGAGGTTGTAGGTTTTGTGCCTTGACATGAGCTCCTGCATGGGTTCCAGGATGACACATAACTGCAGACACAACAGGACAAACCACAAGTTAAGTTAAAGCAAAAAAAAAAGAAAAGAAAAAAAAATGATGTGAGTGTAGTTTAAACCTTTTTGTTGCTGCTTTTAGGAAATAAAAGTAGTTTTTATAGACACTTCATACATTCCTTTTAAAATAATTTGGGATAAACAGAAGCAGACAGAAAAAAAGATGGAGAGAATGACACATTTTTCTAAAAACAAAACCTTGTTGATCTTAAAATATGTACAAAACAAGTATTTATGAAGACAGTTGTGGGTATTCAGTCTATTCAGTCTTCAGCAGCAGCTAAGCGGGTGAACAACTCATTCCCACACTGTGCTCTAACAATGTTCTTTTAAAACACCTAAAGTACAATATTAGGTCTGGAGAAACTGTAAATCTCTGGTGATCTGCAGTGAGAGGAACCAGGGGTCACTCTGTCATCTTAAATACATCAGGGCTGGCTTATTCAGATAACATCTGGAAGACATTATAGGTTGGTCAGACCCCCCTGTTGGGCAGCATCCAGATGCTTGTTAGAGCCATTGGCCAGGCAGAGGCCTGTCTATGTTAAACCAATCATAGAGCCATTCAGGGATCAAACTTAAGGCAACATGCCTGGTTTAATTTGAATGTTTTTAAAACTCAGTTTTCTCTTGTAAGGCAGTAATCGATCAAGTTTCCTTTTCTTTCTTAGATTTATAAAAAAATTACTTGTTATCTCTGGCAAACTCTGTCTCTAATATAAAAGTTACAGAGCAGAGGAAAACAGGTAAAAATGCCTACCATTCATCGTGATAACATCTTTTTTGTTTGTTTGGTTTTACTTGGCATTCCTCACCAACTTTCTGCTTGCTCTTTACTGCCAGCTTACATATGAAAACAAAACAAAGAGAGCAGGACGATCATTCATTGAAATAACTTAGAGCAAACCCTAATGTTTTGCAGCAAAGCAGGAGTATCCACAGTGACTTCCAGAGGGAGGTCTTTGTAGATTGTCAAGCTTGGGAAGAGTCTACCTCCATCATCGAGCTTCAAGTCTGTCTCCTATTAACTGCAAATGTTGCAGAATCGTTCCATTACTTTAGCTGGCCGTGAGCTTTTTAAGTTCTCCTGTTGTTTCTGTGTCTCAGTGGGGTGCAACAGCTATAAAATACCTCAGATGAGTAAATATGTCAGGAACACTTTTTTTTAATGATCAGGATTTTATAATTTTAGAAGCAACCCCATGTCACAAACGTTCCTGTCATGTGGAACAGATTTCCTCGTTGAGTTTGCTTTAAAGAACCTGAACTTGTTCCACAAATTGAAACAGATGTTCCCTTGAAATGGGCTACAGTTCAAATTTTGAATCTCTAGTATGATCTGACCTGACAAGTTGTTTATGTTGACATTTTTTAATCTCAAGCCTGCAACATGACATTAATTTGTCAGCAGCTTCATTTAAGGAGGAAAATACAAATTTTTATTTGAATTATTCAAATTTTCAAACACCCTTAGACAGCAATATGCCCTTTGTCGGTTTTGATAACATTTCTCTGCATTGTTTCTGAATAGTTCAGAAAGCAGCAGTCCCTCTTTAAAATTTTTAACACAAAATTCAAGTCTTCGGATCACTTTGATGGTTCAAAGTCTGTGAATGGATTGGTTTTTAAGGTTTTACTGCATACTTTTCCATCCAAACCTCTGTGAAAGCAGCGGAGTCAACTCCGCCCACATAAAATATAGCCCACATAAATCTTTGCTTTGGTACTTAATTGTAAATTTACTCCTGTTTATAAGGGTTCATATTTATTATTTACGATCATCGCCTTGATTAAGTTGTAAATTTTAGTTGAAACCGGTGCCCTTTGTCAACTTTGTTGTTTCAAATTCTCAGAGACAGGCAGTCAATTGTTAAGCTAAACTTAATGTCTCTAAAATTGATTAGTCTTATTAAGTCATAGTGATGTAATATTGTCTAAAATAACTGGCTGTGATATCTACTGTTACTAATAGACCATGACTGGCAGCAGGACACACATATTGAACCCTTCTGCTCATTATTAACTTTCTATCAACCTGTTTACACACTGGTGGTTTGCCTTCAGTTGCTGGACAACCTTGTCACTTCAACTGGATATTGTTTATTGACGAGTAAAACTGACTTAAGTGCAACAGCATAACTGTCAAAAATCTCCACAAAGTTGCAGTCTCTCAATCAGATTGTAATGTAAGAACTGCTGCGGTGACAGTAGGCATGGGTTTACTAGGTTGATCAAGGGCACTCTCGTAGTGATTACCGAGAGAAAGGAGACTGTTAATCATTCACTGTATGCTCAAATGATCTCATCTGACCTTCAGCTTCTCACCACTCCTACTTTTCTGATGTCGGTTTTAATCAACATGTTCTTCCCATCTCCAGTTGATCTGTACAGTAGAAACTAAAAAAACTACCGAAAACCTTTAGAGGAGATTTGTCTCATAAAAAGGCTACCTACTGGTGTTTGTATAGCAGCTGTAGGAGCAACTCGTTTGACAACATCAGGAGTTCTTCCAGAAATGATGGATGTTCACCAGGTTTTAAATTGGTTATTGCAACAATGCCAAATTACCCTACGTAAACATGGTGATGTGTGTTGCTTTTGTTTCTGTGAGGACGGCAGTATTTTGATGCTATACTGCTGGAGGTAAAGTGAACATCCCTGTAGCAGACTAATCCAGTGTTCTCTTCTGATAGTTCCCTCCTGATATAGTAATATCCCTCCCCAGCTCAGCCAACAAGCCCTGGCTCTCTGCCTGAAAACAAGGGCTATTTTCAGGCTGAATAGTAGGAAGCCGGCAGGTCCAATACATGGAAAGGCTTATACACTGGAAATGAAAAAAAGAGAAAAAAAAAAGAGTGTGTGTTTGAGAGTGAAAGAAAGGCCAGTTGTATCCTTCAGCCAGGAAACTGTCAGTCTCTTTTGGAAGGACTGATAAACGCTGGGGAAGGCCGATTCCATAGACATATTATTTGCAGTTTAATGTGAGGAAAGGGTATATTTTTACTTGCCAACGTCAGATAAGAGCAGGAGAAAATATCATTTGCAAAGTGTGCAAATTGTTGAATAACAGTGACGAGACATCAGTGGTTCCCAGCCTGAAGATCCTGACTACAAGAGGGAGGTTGCAAGACAAAGCTAAAGGACATTTAAAAGATTGTAGGAAAACACTTTTTCTTCAGTGATCTTGCTGCTTTGTTTTTATCAAGAACTAGATAGTTTCACCTCTTAGATTTCAAAAGAATCCAAATGACAATAGTCTACAAAGGAAAAATTTACGTTGCACTTAGATGCAATCCAAATCTGTACTCTGTGTCAAGGTTCATGACTTAAAAAGCAGGGAAAACCACCGCTCGATGTATCACAGATTCTGCTCAGCCATCATTTTCCTGTTGTCCCTTAAAACATGCCAATTCAGTGCAACAGTGAAGCAATTCATGAAGCCATAAACTGAAATACTGAAATGATATAAAACCTCGAGACAGCATTTTAAGCAATTTTAAGCATCTTTCAGTGCTTTTAAAAACTCTTTGGCTTTGATTTACTAAAATCACAAGAAGCAAGTGTAAAATTGCTTACAGTGCAAACAAATTGCACCTGTTGTGTTTCCATGATTTGCGGACTCAACCACGATTAATTGAACAATTGATAATAAGCACAAACAGCCTTAACTAAATGAGGTTTTATCTGCCAGGACCAGATAACTGGACTACTGGTATGACACATTAAAGCCAGATGTAGAACAAGATATGTGTACAAATCAAAAGATGTTCTGTTAATGACATCATAGTTATTACTGATATGCTCCTCCTTTCTTCTGAAACAGATGTGATTCAATATTCAGATAAGTTATCCTATTTTTGTAAAGATTTTGGTCCAGAAGTTCACTCCTCGCCTCCCACCGTTCATGAGAAAATATCGCGAATCAGACTGATGTGGGACCGCAATCCTGCGGCATTGGACTGTTTAATCTCATCCAAGCTGTATCCAGTTTATGACTGCCTTAGAAGTGCCAAATATATGCGCAAAAACAGTCATCGCAATCAGTTCCACATTTAGTAATTTACATTGCGCATGTAAAGCTAATAGATTTTCATCTAATCCTCCCACTATTAATGTGTACTGGCTGAAACGCCCATAATACATATTCATTCAATGCAAACATGCAAAATGGATTGTGTTGCTATTTTCTGCCATTTAACAAGCACATTTGTCAGTATGCCAGGTTAGTAGATCAGCCGCAGCATGTTTTTGCATGTTTTCAAGTTTGCGGAAGTTTTAACACACACAAACCTTTAGGAAATTTGGGCCAGAGTGTTCTACAAATGTCAGCTGATTTCTAATTCACCAGATGCGACAGTTTCAGCAAAATATCTTCAGTTTAAAAGCAAAAAGAGTCATGCTGAGACTGTTTAGACATAAACAGCTTAACCTCTTACATAAAATGCAAGTTGTCAGTACACAAAGCATGAACACAAGCTGTTTCCTTTCCTGAGCACTGACCATCACCAAAATAATGAGTAAGCAGAAGGCGAACCTTCAGTGTGTAATTACAGAAACTTGAATTATGTGTTGCTTTCTCTTTCAGCCACATTAGAGTTGCTTTCTGTATAGAAAATCATTGTTATAGAAAAACAAAACCAGCCGCCCTGCTCCTTCTCTGTGAGCCTTTCTTCACTTGGCTATAATAAGCAGTGGAGGTGCCGTTCTCTGATTCGCGCCATTTCACAATTATGAGTCTCAACAGGGAGCTTTCATTAATGTTATGCTAATTTTCTGTATCCAATTAATTCTTCCCTCTCCCCATTCCTCTTCTGTTCACTCTTGTTCTCCCATTTGGAAATCGTAGCTGTCACTCAACTGTGCATTTGAAAAACACAAACAGGGCCCTGTGAAATATTCACTAATGTATTTGGTCAACTTACATTTTCTATTTCTGTTAATTATAGTGCTGTGGTCAGGTTAAAAAAATGTATAAAGCAAAAGAAGGAATCCACACTTATTTTTGTTTTTACGCCATATGCTTTTGAAAATACAAATGCTCAACAGTCCCAATATGTGTTCAGCATGTAGATGAATGTGAAAACCTTTAATTCTCTTTAAAAATGAAAAGTAAAAAATAAGATTCAAACCCAGCCATGTGACTGAGGACTGAATATGTGAAAGCAAAAAACAATGTATTGGAAAGAAGTCACACTTAGATATTCAAACATCTGCAAATGCAAAACTGTATATAAAATATGGCATTTTTATTGCAGAGCATATAAAGTAATCACACTATGGACCGCATTAAACATGAAAAGCAAAAAATATTCTACATAATAAAAACAGTACTGTCTAGATATATAAGTTAGTAAGAAATAATAGGTAACATTCATTTCTGTGGTGTGTTTAAAAATTGACAAGTATTGCTCCTTGGTGTGCATCGAAGGGAGGAGTTGAAAACAAAAGCAAAAGTAGAATGATAATTATAGACATTGTCAGCCAGCATACACATGCACCCACAAACTGACACACATATGCACACATACACACCCATTTGTACAACTGTTCTTACCCTGAGGTAGTTGAGGGTGAAGTTGGTCAAGCCCATGCGAGTGATGTTTTTGGACAGTTGTTCCAGCACCTGAGGGTCTTGTGCCTAAAGTCAGCAGAAGAAAATAAAAATAAGGATACATATACATATTTTTATATCTATCTATATTTCTCTCCCTCTCTCTACATATATATACATATATATATATATA
>JAVQJG010247665.1:0-14143 GCA_036024015.1 Craterocephalus amniculus | reverse complement strand
GAGCAAGTTCCTGCTTAAAATAAACATTCATAGGCTATCTATGTGTTGTCGTTTACATAGATTAACACAATGATAAAACAACAATGGCTATAATAATGAAAAAGAAGACTTGAAAGGAGAAGCGGTGTAGCATGGCAATGATACGTTAATGGCTTGGGTCGCGTGTTAAACATCAGTCGGGTTCGGATTTAAATGGAAGAAATACATGGGTGATGGGTCGGTAGAGCTGGGATATCTGGCTCTTTGGAGAGAGCCGGCTCTTTGGGATCCGTTCACTTTAAAGAGCTGTTCAAAAGACTGGCTCATTTGGCTCCTTCTTATAATTATTCTTTTTTAAGAAGCAAGCCTGGGGTTTATTCATTCTATCCTGGAAATAATCATAGGTGAGAATAATGGGCTGAGATTATGTCATAATAATATCAAGCTCATATTTCCCACCAATAGTTTATGGGGTTATAGTGATGACAGCTCCAATTGGCATTGAAAATTAAAAATTGGCATTGAAAACAAAATTTGGCATTCAAAATTACTAATTTAACATAAATTAAAAGAAATAGCAGTAAATTGAGAGTTATGTAAACCTTGCCCTGCTACTGAAAATTTTTATTAAGAATAAAAAAGTTGGTCTGTTAAATAAAATACATATCTTAAGAAAATAATAACTTTCGTTTAAATAAAAATCATTTATGCTGACAGTGTTTTTACTTGTTGCCATCATTTATTTACGCTGACCTTCTGTTTCAGTTCTCAGCTTTTTTTTCCAGTAAATTTTTGCGTGGAGGGGGGCGGGGCTACCGTGCGCGCTACTTAAAAAGAATCTGCATACAATTTGCATAGCGCCGAGCGCTCCAACTCTCCCTCGTCCGACTTTCATGGTGAGAGCACAACAAGATGTCAGTTTATCTTCTTTTAACCTGTTTTACTTTTGTCAAACATGTTGTTTGTCTTTTATATAAAGGGTTTTCCCACTTTTTCTTATGTTTAATGTAATAACACAACTAAAACAACCAATGGTGGCTAAGTCGGAATGAAAAGATTAGTCTTATGTTTAAATGGATGGTATACTATGGTAAATGTACCGAAATAATCTTCATTAGCCCTCTAAAGCCCAACACCCCCTAACCTGAAGTCTTTATTTGGCCCTTTAACAACTGTATATTTACCATTTATTACCAAATGATATGTCAAAATTATTGTTGTTTAGTCCTTTGCTTCCCAGTATCCATTAGAGGGCAGATGACAAGTATCAGATTGTGCAATATAAAGATTTGAAAAAAGTCGTTTTACCAAAAAAATGATGGAAAATATCTCAGAAACGCTATGTATCAAATATGATACGTTTGATTTTATAGGGTTAAAGAACAGCAAGTTGTCAAAATCTGAAAGTTCTACAATGTTACATTAACTTTAGTCTTCAGTCTTCTTGCACTGTGGGCCATTTATTATATATAAAAACCTACAAACACTAAGATGCCAGGAGGTATTTTTTTTTTAGAATCCTTAAGGCATCTGAGCTTGTTAATGGCAAAACATACTCTTACTTCGTCTCTTACTGCTTATAGCATTCTGTATCAATACTGGGCAAATTCCAATCTCTTTTTTCCCAAATTACTAAAACTCAGAAAGTGTAAAAGTGGGGTTCCAGAATCTGAAATATTGAAGTAAATACATTGGGTTACTAAATATATGTGAAACTTTTTGTGGTTTTTGATGTTTAAGAGCCATGTGATGTTAGCTGAGATAGCCCTACTTCAAATTCTTGTAAAGTCTTGTACATATTCTGGTCTGTTGTCTTTAGGTTTCCCAAATTGCTGCTTTAGACCTGGATAAAAGCTGCTTTTACTAAATGTATAGTGAAAACTGACACATAGAGCTTCATGCACATATAGCATCCTAAGAAATGACGCACTCTTTCAGATGGTGTGGGAAAAACGCACAGCCATGTACAGATTCTGAAAGTTACCAGAGATCATGGAGGAAATAAGGTCATTCTGTGGTGCTAATGGAAGAGTCCTGACAGAGGATATCTTTGATTTATCCTATCTGCATCAAGGTCGATGTGGCAATTACAATAACAAGGAAAACGAAAATCCGTCTGCTCAGCGGTGAATATACGACAAATCACCTGTGCTGTGGAGGGCAAAGAATTTTTAAAAAGGCTGTTATAAAATGTAGCTCAAAGGCAAACTGTTTTAAGCATGGAGGAACAGAATGACTGTTTTATTAGCCCTTTTTATAACATAACTTGTACTTACATGGCTGGTTGGGGACATGAAATACATCTCATTCCAGGTCTTGAAGGACAAATTCACCAGTGACACTTTTTCTCTCTGATTATGAAGCTTCATTACAGAACATCTTATTGCATCCATGTTTCTGTATTTCCTCTCGTAACAAGTGCTGGCTTAAACATATATAAAAGGCAATTATCAAGACACCTTTCTGCTGTATTAGTATGGAAAGCACTGCCAGGATTGTCTCAGTCCGACACCAGGCTTTTGTCACCCTGGCCGTCCTTCCCCTTACTCTATACTCTCAGCTGCTCAGTGTCTCAGTGTTGTCCTTTTTGATCCCTTTACCACAGCTTTCCCACTTACCATCATTCCTTCCTCATCCTCCAGACTTGTTACAGACTGTCAGGCTAGCAGCACAGCACACTTGCTGTGTTCACGCCAGTTGGTCAGCTCAGATTGGCATGCACCGTGTGTCTCCGGGACTGACCTGCCTGCCTGTGTTGCTCTCCTATTAAAATTCCTGTGCCAGATCCCCAATGAGGAGAGTGTAGCAGGGTCAGCCTTGCTCGCTGGCCTCCCTCCCCTAGCCTGCCTAATGAAGAGGACGCCTGTAGGGTTCCTTATTAAAGAACTGCTAATAACAGATGGAGAAAGAGGAGTGATAGAGAGATGAGGGGGCTGAGTTAGAAACTATAATGGAGACAATGAAGGATGGTCAACAAGAAACAATTATTCACCCGCTCTTTTTATGTAAATATGTGCGCACATCTCATTTTGGTTACATGTTTATAATGTAATTAAATGAAGAAATGTAGACACTGGAAACTTGTTGAAGAAATTTAAAGACCTACTGTAAATGGATGCTGAGTTTTGCATTGTTGTTTTTGGCAGCCATCTTTGTCTAGCCTTGTCTTCTGAATTAAACTACATTACAGTTTTACTTATATATTTGTCATTTCTGTGATATTTTTGGTTCAATTTCAGTTGACAAAAACTCACAAAGGTATTTACACAAAATTATTTATATTAGATTGATGAAAAACAAAATAATACTGCCAAATTCCCAGTTAAACTGCTAACATTTTCCACATTTTTCTATTACTTTTGCCAGACAACTGAACACGTAAGATCTGGCACTGAAGAGCAATCTAATCATATTCCGTATTCCTTAAAATATTTTTTGTATCATTTAATTTGGAATCATTAAAACATAGCTTTGTGTATTTAAGTATGTGTTTTTTGTTTTTGTTTCAAACATAAATAAAACAGAATCGTAAAATAACTATTATTTCTCTCTGCTACTTGCACTGTGGTTATCACACTAAAATACTTGTCATTCACTTTTCCAGAAAAGAGAAAAAAAACATACATACACACATATATATATATGCTCATGCATGCACATACACACATAAAAAAATAAATATAAGCAATAAACAAATATATGTGCCATTATGTGTAGTTGGTAGGGCTGGGCAATAAAAAATTTTTATCGATAGATCGAATTTGCTATTAATGAGGATTTAATTTTTTGAAAATCAAGATTTTTTTAGCCGTAAATATTTTGCCGACGTTGCCTTCCCTCACCTGTACAACTGCATGCGTGAAAGTTATATTTTCATTTTTTACAGTGGATGGGCCTGCAAGCTTGTTTTACAAGTTTGTTTCACAACTTAAAATATCTGCACTTTGAATTTAGGTCAACGTCCTGAATGGGTGATTGAAATAAAAGCATGTTTTCCCATAAAATCTAATATTTGTGATCTGTTTTAAAGAAAAAGATTTTATTGGGATTTTATTTTTTGGCCATATCGCCCAGCCCTAGTAGTTGGTATACCTAATAGCATTTTCAGACAATTGTACATACTGCAAGTTTTTAAGTTTTGGTTTCTTTTTTTACTTTGAAGCTTATTCCTAGCAGACCTCACCCCAGCCCATTTTTTATGACCTTAAATAGTCCGATCTTGTTGTGGAAGAAGCATGTTCATTTTTTGTATGTTTTTCTTTTTTCAATGCTCTGCCTCCTCCCTTTTTTGGTATTGGTTTTCTGTGTATGTTTGTTCTGCTTATCTAATACCATTTCTTTGTTTGTAACCCTTGCACTTCTTAGACAGTCTAAATGAAAAATATAGTATTTTAAATCTCATCACTGACGCCCATAATACAGCAGAATTATCATACTAAATGAGTAAACCTAAGGTCTCCTTATTATGCGGCTTTCAGATGGAAAAAAAGTGCAAAAACAAGTTCTGTTGTGGGTGTCTTGGTTGCCCTTGGGAAGCAATACATGTTTACCCAGATGTTCCCTTTATATCCCAATAGTTACCATTCATATTTGCTTAATGCCTGCTTCTGCATAAGTCCTCCCTGTTCTAGGGAAACCATTAATTATGCTAGAATTATCATGTAACTATTCAACAGACCCATACATTAGCCACAGAAAAATTTCCATGCTGATACTTTTTTGAGAACAATAATAGGATTCCTTATGGCTGCCTGAAGCACATCCATTCTAAATGAGCCTGTCTGCTGCAAATGTTCTTGGTAAATGATAAGGGGTAATATACAGGGTATTAAAGAGTCCTTAGAGGACTAACCCAGGTCATGCAGATTCTGCATGTGTTTGTGCACATTCATTTGTCCTTTTTTCCCCTGGTTTGGGATATTTATGCTCAAATCAGCAGAGCACCCCCATCACATGCCTCTCAGGTGTCCTGTCTCTCCCTTCAACCAGTCAAAGGTTTAATGCAAATTACTAACCATAAACAACCAAGCGTGACAACATAAATATGTATCAGTGTCTTAGCTCCGGTACAATTGCTTTGAAGGAAGTGCCCATCTATTGAGCTGAGAAAGTTAAAGGAATAAACAGGAGGGGAAAAAAGAGGAAAGTGATAGAATGCAAGTTTGTACTTCTGTGAAGTGGGTCAAGGATGTTTATATGGTTTTCATGCAGTGTGACTACAGCTATTGGTTTCTAGTTGTTTTATAGGGGCCTTTTAAAAAGAAGTTTGCCAATTAATTTAAGCTGTATATAGGATCCAGCTGCACACAAAGCACAAAAGAAAAAAAATATGCAGTAAAAAAATAAATAAATAAACGCACAGAGAGCCTATCTCCATTTTGAAGATGGAAGCATGTTTTATTCAGCTTGCTTCAGCAAGACTGTGAAAAAGAGACTGCTTAGATTAGCATAATTAAGATTCCTATCAGATTCTATGTCTCTCTGATGTTTACAGTCAATCATCGATGGAATGACAACAAGCAGCAAAAACACAGTAGTGCTGCTGTAAGGGCTTTCGAGACAAGGAAATGACAGAAATTCCAAGTTATCCCGTCATGTACACACCAACTGTTATCTCTATACTACAGAAAAAAAGATGTTGAAACAGTCACATTAGTGCATAATAATCAGAAGCGGGTTCAGATAAACCTTTTGTAATCATTAAAAAGAAGAAGCCTGTTTTCCCACTCTGTGCGCCTAATCTAGGTCACAATTGGATAGCTCATCACTGTGCAGAAAGTAAATCCACTCAACGATCGTAGAAGGCCTTATCCTGCTGTTTACAACAGGGCTGGGTCGATATCCATGGGAGGTACTCAAATAAACAAACCATAAATGCCTAGGCTCAAGATCATGGCTGTAACAATGATTAATTTTAACAACCTAAGCTAATTGTCTTCGAAACTTTAGTTAACAGCAAATATGATCTAGCCCTGGGTGCCTTTCTCTTTTGTAATGAAGAATAATGAGCAATGGAATTACTACTGGCACTGTTTTTCTTTCTTTTTTTATCAGAGGTTTGCATAGAGCACAGAGGCCAGCTGGATGTAAGTCCAGGAATCAAGAGATAGACTGTATCCGTCTGCACTTATGTCCGTCTGGAAGGAAACGAGCAAGGAAGGAATAGAGACTTGTGTTTGGCTTGAAATCAAATCCAAAGCTCTTAATGAATGTAAGCGAGTTAGCCTTTTGTATCAGCCTTGCTCCTTTCTGATGCTCCACTCGTTACCGTTCGCAGATGCCGCGTCACCTCTTATCCTCTCAGGAGGCTTCCACATGAAGCCTCATCATTTCTGCCTATGTTATGATGGATAAAGTTATTGTCCTCTCCTCCCTCTACCTCGTTAAACTCATATTCCTGATCTTTTCTCAGCCTGCTGCCCTCCCCGCCCTATTTCCCTGAGCCTGTGCACATAGAAGTTCATAACACCAGTATCGCTGCAGAAAGCAGCTTGGCCCCGAGCGGTGTCTGTGATTTGCCTTCAATCTTAGCTGTATGCTCTAACACCACCTCAGGCAGGAGATGGGACCTCTCCATAAGTGGCACAGCTTTAACGCCTTCTGTTATCGACACTATCTCTCCCATAGTGAAGTGAGGAAGAGCGGGAGGACTGGCCTCATCCCTTTTAGCTGTAATCAGACAGAGAGATGTGTACATCAAGTGTGTGGTGTTTATGTGGAGGAGGAGACCTTCAACACAGGCAGACAGCACACAGCATACTCTTCTGTCATTGTGATTGCACACCTTCTGAGAAGATATCCAATCAATCCGAAATGCTCGTTTTTTTGCGTCTCTTTTAGCTATGGATGTACAACCATGAGTACAAAATAGATACATTGCCTTCCCACTCACTCGCTGTACTTTTTGCTGTTTTCGTGTTGTTTGCAGGAAGAATGCATGCCATTGATATGACCAGTGGGGACCTGTAGCAGATTTGTATTAATATCACATTCCTCCTTCGCCAAGGTGCAAAAAGAATCTGACCTTTAACATAATCACTCTAACCCACACAGTTGAAATGGCGCAAGCTTCTCCACATCATCTGCCTGCACGGGCACCTTAGCAGAGTCAGAAGATGGAGTAATACCGGTTTGGGCCTTTCAATATGTACGGCGTGGGATGCTTTGTTGGAACTTGTGTCCAGTAATTCCTCTCAGACCAATATGTCTGAAAAGTTGAGGCAAATTATAATGCCAAGTTGCCTCACCTTAGTTGCAAGAGTTAATCTGAATAGTAGCCTCAAGTTTTACAATATTCAACACACACATTTACATGAAAGTATCTCTGAGGTTGAATTACACATATTTAGTGTCAGCTAAATTAATGAAATGGAATTTAATGGATGTATTAGGCGTTACTTAACAAACCATTGTCAATTTTGTAATTTAAGAGAGTGACATTGACTAGTTTTTCAGAAACCAAGAAAAAAAGGTCTGATTTTGATTAGTATCAAGAGAAGGTGGCAGCAGCATACTGCACAATCTGCTGAAACAAGCTAATTTAGCGCCATAGTTGCTGCATGGTTATAGCCCAAACAGTAGATAGTAGGCAGGATGATAGGTGAAAGTCTGTCTGTATGAATAGCTGACCTGTTCACTAATGTCCAGTCAAGGCAGTGTGGGTCACAACCGTTGAATGCTAGTGCCAACCTTTCCTTGCTAATAGAGGGTAGAATGAAGATTTAACACAGTGGGTCACCAGCTAAGAAACACTAACCATTAGCCTTTCCTGTGCTTGTGAACATTTGACACAAAAGATAATTCAATCAGTAGCTGCATTACATGCATGAATGAATTACCGCTCACATGAAAGGAGTTGTCGCTTTTTCATTTGCCACCACCTGTCGCATTGTTACTTGCCCAGGCTTATCACATGTTGGATCAGGTGGTTTCTGGATGGATACAGGTGCATAAATACCCTAATTTTCTTTGTTTGTCTGTTACTGCATCTTAGTCAGTGGCAGCTGGGAGAAGCTCCTCCCTGAATATGATGAAGTTAGTATGGAATATGGATGGTTGAATGTTTTCCTACAGTAGCTTCAGTGACAGTGTCTGGACTCAAACTCCAGACTTGTTGATATTTTCTGAAAGAAATTATTGGTGAATATGCTGAAAATAGTTGGGAAATTGGTAAAAAAAAAAAAAAAACTTACGGTAATTTTATTCTTCCCTCTAGTCAACTTTAAATGTCAATGTTCAAGTAAATATTGGATCAGTAATATGTTTTATATCTTTTATGGGCTCAGCTGATAATTTTAGAAGCAGGATGGTCCCCTTATTTGAAAACAGTTACTACAATAAAAAGATTTCTCACAAATTATTTTGGTCTGCCTGACCTGACAGAGTTCTGTTTTTTTTCTGTTCTCATCAAAATAGATAAGAACGTCCTCACCACATACCATTATGCACATGCAATAGGAGGTGAATGTGGATATTTATTTAGGGGCTCAAAATATCATCACCACTGCTGGTGCTTGTTGGTGCTATCATAACCTTAGCCCTAATTTAAAGCTCAAATTATATTTTGCCCAAAATGTGAACCAAGACTGCTGAAGTTCGCACTCATTTAAGACCATTTAAGACCTGAAATGACATAATGACAAACCAAAAACAATATGAAACACATCAACCGTGATGTCATGCAAGCTGTGCTGGATACCAGAAGGTTGCACAAAGTTCATACGCAAGTAAGCAAAATACCAACAGAGATTTTAAAACTAAAACAAAAACAAGCAAGAAAAGTTAATAAAGATAAAATGAAAATATGGATACATGTGATGAAGTTTCATATCACATCATATGCACAATTCTGTACAACTATAACAAAAAAGTACTGTAAAGGTCAAACTATATTTGATATCACAAAACAAGGAGATTGTAAATTTTGACAGATGTGTTTGTCTTCATTTGGCGCCGTCATTAACATGGGCTTTTTTATTCCCTGATCAAATAGCTGATGTCCTAAATATTCCAGGTCTACCTCTGAGGACTTTTAACATGCCATGTAGGGAGTAGACCATTGGATTGTACCAGCAGTCTATCAGAGGCCTATGGGAAGAAACAGGAGCACATTAAAAGTGCTGATGAATCCAATCAGGGTGTTCACAGGCATCCAACACAGATACGCTGCAGCACTAAGCTGTGTTACTCAAGGGCTTAAATAGAGGGATGCTAGTGTATTGTTTGTTTTCAGGCATTAGTAAAGTCTGTGTGTCCTGATAATGGAATTGGCAGTGAAATGGAATCATTTGGCCCTGCCTTCATGCTTCTAGGCTTGATAATGCTTGTCAACACCATTGTTTCTTACCCTCCTGTGGAGTCCCTATCGATGTCAGTGATGGAATAGTGCTCCTCAGCAGCCAGCCAACCCCTCAGCCAGAGCACTCAGGTCGGACTGTGCGGTAACAAGGCCCTGCATGCTGGCGAGTCCTATATATTCTCTCCTTATTCCTACCTCTAATTAGTAGTTTCAGTTATTCCCTACAGCCTTACACTCAAGTCATCCAGTCATTTCATATACCATAGAAATTTTATTTGACTCGTGCTTTGTGCATCAGATCAAGATCTTCCACCTTTCCTGATGACCTCTCAAGAGCAATGATTAAAAGAAAAAGTAAAAAAGATAGCTGAAAAGTAAGGATATAATGTTGTCTCAAAGGTGCTTCAAGGTGCCTTTTAATATATAACTGGGGTGCTTCTGCTTTGGGTCCAACCAGAAATCCGTTTGTGTGTGATTGGGTTCGGACTCGAATCGGTGGTTGGGCAACCTCTCCACGGTGAATCCTCCCTCTTGCCTAGCTGCTGGGATAGGCATGAGTCACGCCTGTGCATATACAAATGCTGATCCTGGTTAAAATAACTTTTATCTACTTATTTGGTCTCATCGGAATTAACAAATTCTTGTCTTGGATACTTTGCAAATACTTTAGACTTTAGAATGTCACTTTTTTTTTTTTTTTTTAGAGAAACAAAATTCACTAATCTAAAATATCCATTGTGCCTCAATTTAAATATACACTCAAAGACAATTCCATTTTGCACCCATGCCTGGCTGTTGATGTCGATATGAGAATAGAAATATAATTGTAATTTATCTAACAGCTAATTTGAGTTATTTCACTGCCACTGGATACCTATAATTTCCGTCAACAAGACCTTCCATTTATAATGGCCTTCATTTGCTGTAACATTTATTTTCACAGCTGGGATAGTCCACAAGGTTAGTTAGCCCCTCAACCAGCCCAACCCTGCTTCGTCATTCGGGAATAAGTGAGGCTTAGGAATTCTTTCTGTGGGCAAGGCAGGAATTCAATCAGTCAGACTATGAGGATAGGAAACTGGGCATCCGATACAGTTATGCTTCAGCGCTTTTCAATTTGTGCTTGGCCTGCCTCAGCCCCTAGCCTGTAGCACATCGTTAATGAAAGTCACATTAAGCACCCCTGTCGTCCTTAGTCATCCTGCTCAACCAGTAGGGGTTTCCATTGTAGAATGGGAGGCTAATGTTTCTAGCTGCATCCAGTGTAGTCGTCCTACATTTCAGCTCTACTTTCAGATGCCTACTGCCTCCACCAAGAGACGATGTCCTATACTGTAGCAGCAACAGAAATATAAAGAAACATAGGAAGTAGAAGACACTGGAAATCATTCAACTTTTGTAATTAATGTCCATTAAATTTTACTTTTTTAGAATTTTAGAAACTTAAGAGGGAAAAATAATATGCTGTTCTTTTTCTTGTCTTTCCTTTGACCCACAACTTTATCTGTTATCATCTTAAAAGAGTCCAACTTTTTTATTCTGCTGTCAATTCTTGCTAAGGCTCTTTCTTATGTGTTGTAGAAGTTACACATTTCAAAGTTTAGACAGTAAAAATGTATTGATATTTAATGTCTGAAGTGCCTAAAACTGTCATTTCCTCATCTGGCATCTTGACATGACATGACCTTCACTCTACTCATGTTGCCATCCTGTGAGGCTCTGAAGTTTTTATGAATGGCCTCTCAGTGGACATGTTTGGTAAATGAATGGTTTAAGTGCTTTCACAGTTCATGTTAATAGCCATTCTCACCTTGTTTATGTGACTCGGCCACACAAGTTAAAAAATAATTTAAAGATTCTAAAGATTTAATTAGTTTGTCCATCCTAAAACAGAAAAGCTGTGCAAAATACCAAACTGTATGAGGGCCTGAGCATGCTGAAAGTAACCCAAGAAAGGCACAGTTTTCTTACAAATCCAAAAGTATGATCATAGTGTCCATGCCACATGTTATTATCTGTTTTGGTTTTGTGTATTTGATGCCTCACTGCATCATGTCATTTTTTTCACTCCAACAGGCTTTTGGCAGCAGGACTCTTGTTTTTGGGAATTCACTTCAGGGTCCTCTTGTTCTCATCTCCTTACTTGCATTTGTTTTCTATATCATGTCACCTCTCTGTCTGTCCAGGCGCAGGCTGTCAGAAGAAATCACCCTGATTTATCTGCCTAAGAGACGGGATGTGCTTAAAGAGATGTGAATGTGCAGTGTGGTCCGATTTGAATGACAAGGCGATGGAAAAGTAGAATTGCAGCACACATGAATACCAGCTCTACATCCTCGTGTATGTATGACGAGTGATTAAGTTCAGTCTGGCAGGAGTCTACTGGACTGTTTAACAGCCTAAGAAGCTATATAAAACAGAGTGTGTGGAATGTGTGAAAATTGTGATCTTCCTTCTGCAGTTGCCTGCATGGCCTCTCAGCCCCCAGAGGACCCATGCTGCAGTAGAATGCAGGAGGATTTGTGCTGTGCAAAGCGGTAAAATGCATTGTTCCACTAAAAACCTTTGACCACCAAACATGAACCAAAACCTCAAATGATAGCTTCATTAGATCTCATAAGATGAAGCAAGACTTGCAGTGTGGATTCAAAAGCTGTTGCTTTTTAAAAAAAAATTTCCAGACAAAGCCACAAAGATTGATTGCCCTGACTAGCATAAATCATGAAGTTTCTCGAGCTGACTCCGTGGTCTTAACCGTACACTCCCTGCTGATTTCTGATTTATTGTTAGTTTGGCCATTTGCTGAATGTTTGTGAACACTTCAGGGTGCGCCAAATCCTTTGCCCCGTGAAAAATGACCACAGAAGCAGAAAGTGATTTTCATTAAGTGACACATCATTCTTTTTCTACACTTTGTATGACATGAGATCGACTTAAAATAATCATCCAACTGACTTAAACACAATGGCGTAAACCAAAATTAGCACATGTCTGACATAGCTATATTTCCAAATGTTTAGTCAGTTTCAGCAAAAACTTCAATCGTTTACAAATGAATTGACAGTAAACTTGTCATTCAGCAGTATTCAAAAGGTTTATGTATTTAAACAGTTAAACATAAGGTATTTGCAGTGTAACATACAGTATCTTAATACGGCTTGCCTGGACAGAACCTGTGGTCTGACTGTTTGATGAAACATTGCAATATCTCTGGCCGATGATGTACATTTCTTTTCATCTTACCTGCAATCTATTCTATTATCTGTGAGGATTTGTATTTGAGAATATTGCAATGTGTTCAGCATTCCTCTTTTTTGTCTGTTTCAAAGGAGAAAATTTGCATGTGAGTGTGGCACCAGGCAGGGTAACTCTCACTCCAGAGGATTATTACCAAGCAGAAAATATTCACTTTGCACTCCAAATCTGCAGGGCAGGCACACGAGTGCTTGCACTTAATTAACTTAATTAATTACTGAATGCACACAAGTTCAAGTGCCAAAGCTGCTTCTAAATACTAGTGCTTTTTGGGCTTTTAACCACATATTTTTTTCTAACTCTTCAGCTGGATAGTGCCTGTGTTCAAAAGGAGACTAAGCTCTTCAGGCTCAACCTCTTATACTAAGAAGGTTCTCAGTTTGAGTTTTCCACAAGCCTATTTGTTTAAGTTGGAAACTGTTTAAGTATGCAAATAGACATGTGACTTTCTTTGCTATGAAGATTATCAGCAAAGAAAGTAAGATTCCTTAATGTCAAGTAAGGCCTACATGACCGTGTACTCCTGACTTGTCACAATATGGCACCAACATAATATGTTTCTGTTAAGGAGATGCAAGGATCTATTGACCAAATTGTAGTATGTAACAAGCTGGAAATGAGATGCATTGATAAGTAAAGTGTATATACTATATCATAGACTGTAAAATGAATGGAGAAACCTTAGAAGCACATGACCCGTAGATTTCTGAAGAGCTTAAATGAAGCTGATTGGGCGGTTCCTTCCTTGGCAGCGTCATGACTATTGTGACTTTCTGAAAACCTCAAAATGGCTAAGGAGGAGGCGCTGAGAGGTGGGCTGTGAGCGTGGGGAGGGATGATTGACACCCATCAAACTCTAAGCTACAAGCTAACAAAGCTAACACAAAGATAACGGGAGCTAACAAACTAACAGAGGAAAGCGGGCTAAAGATAAGGCACACTGTTAGCCAGATAAAGACGTTGTTTGTTATTCTCTTGACCTTTTTTCCGGACATATGACAACTGTCAATCAAAAGGATACACCCCTAATTATGAATAACTTTAGGATTTAATAACATCTGAACAAATCTAAATAGTCTGGTAAGACCGGAAACAAAACAATTAGCACGTTGCACACGTTTGTTCCATGCTACTTGCCAAACTAAACACTGGGCTCCATGTGTGTGAGTTGTGATAGCGTGAAAAGAAAATATACTTAATCTTGCGTTGTCAGACAGAATGCTCTGCAGCACTACGATGCATTCAAGGTAGCTCGGAAATCACTACTCTCACAGTATACCTCACATAAAGACAGCTACAACATCAAAAAACTAAACAAATCAGGATTTATTATCTGTTTTCCAATCTATGTTTTCCAATCTATGACCATCTATTATCTAATGGTCATGTAACAGCTTACATGACCATTAGATAATGACATATATCCTGTTAAAAGATATAATTAAATAAAATAGATGAAAATAAAGTTGTTTTTTTTAAATGGGATTAATATGCATATCGTGAGTTAACTTTAACCCTCATGCGATTAATGGCGATTAAAAATTCTAATCGACCGACAGCATTAATAGACAAATATATATATATATATATATATATATATATATAAAAAAT
>JAVQJG010247646.1:0-11377 GCA_036024015.1 Craterocephalus amniculus | reverse complement strand
TAACTTAATATGCAAATTTAGAAATTGTCTAAATGACCATACTGATTAAACACGACCACAGATATATTCATCACTACAGACTGGAACTGAGGTTAGTAAGGAAAATCTCATAATTTTCTGAAAAGGACAAGCTGCACCTTGTCAGAAAAAAATAGGACACCGCTGAGGAAAAGAAGGGCAGGAAACTACCATTCACCCTTGACATTTGAGTAACTGGATCTGAACATGTAATCCAACCTGTGATCCAGCCCGTCTCTATGAGACAGAAGCTTTCTAAGATCTGAAGTGCTCCATCAACTTTAACAGCATCCTCTTCAGACCTTAACCACTCTCCTAAAACACCTTCCTGTTTAATATTTACCATCACTCATCCTTCATGTAGCGAACAGCTTGCTGTCTGTTTTCTGAATGAGTCCGAAGATTTGAAAGCTGTCTTCACAAATAAGACTTCTTACACACCCGTTTTGTAATTATGTTTCATTCCTCTGGTCTAGAGTAGTAAAAAGATAATGACAAATTTCGATTTGAATTCTGTAGTTGTGTTATCACTTAAAGTCAGTAATGCAAAGACAGATGTTTCTGTCAGGGTCATAAATTATAGTTTGCAGAGCAATTAATGCACTGAGCTGAGGCCTGTTGCTGCTGCTGCTGTTTGGCAGAAGTCTCCATATTCCTCCTGTTAGTTCAAAGCCAAGGTAAAGGATATGTTTCCAAAGCTGTTTGTCTGGTGAAGAGTTAGGAAACGGGGCAATGAAAACCATCAGTTTTCCTTCAAACTGCAGTAAGATGGGACAACCTTGGAGTGATAACTGAGACCGGTGATGGTGTGTGGCATAACTTCATTCTCTGACCATTTCTGCATGCAAAAAATTTATCTGTGATAATGTCATCTATAAATAAGATTAACTTAAATCCAGCAGCTCTGCTTTCACTTTTTGCTTTAAGTGTGAACTATTTGACCTTTAAGATGTTAGTTTTAATGCAGGGGTGTCCCAAGTCTTACCTTAAGGGTCAACACACCTGACTCAAATTAAATGGATCCACCAGCTTATTGAGTTCTGCACAACAATTAATAAATTTGAATAGGTGTGTTGGATCAGGGATACATGGAAAACCTGCAGGATTGTGGCCCTGGACACAGAGCAGGACACCCCGTTTTAAAGGCTCTAAGTGAGATCTGTAAGATTACTACAGTGCATATTAGGGCTTTCCCAATAACCCACTTCATGCTGCTCAGATGAATATTGTGATGTGCAAAGATGAAATAGTTTAGCTTGTAAATCATGACAACAATGACAGCTGTAAAGCTCCAAGGCGGATGGCCAAGGCTATGAGGAGAAGGTAACCTGACATGCAACGCATGCTGTCTAAGAGTGGCTGCCAGAGAAGGCAACTCATATATAGGAACATCATCCATCACTTTAAAGAAACCACAAAGCTAGCTTGTCTACAAACGGTGGCATAAATAGCCTGTTGTGGGTTTGTTACCGATACAGATAACATGGATTATTAACATCAGTTAGTTGTCTTCCTAATGCGAGCAGAAGCAGTAAGGTACTAGTTCTTCAATAAATCCTTAGTTTTACTCTAGTGTTAACATTAAATACTGTAAATCTGATATCACTTTTATACTTTTAAAATATTTTAGCAGCTTCAAATGTGAATACATTATTTACATGACATCCTGATATGTCCTTCAAAAAAAATATAATCAAATATTTCAACATGTGCTGGTCTTAAGTGTATTAGCAAATGTTGCAATCCAACTCTGCACCGGTCCATTTTAGGTACATGGAGAACATGCACGAAACCTGAATGTGGAATGCAGCCCTCATTAACACAAAATGATATTTGCAATGTTGACAGTCTGCAATGGGCTGATGACATGCTCATCTACAGTAGCACAGGGGTCGGCTAGTTCAGTCCTAAAGATGTTTTTTCTTTCACCTCGCCTGATCCAAATGGATGAATCACTGGGCAGATTTTGGAGAAGTTATTCGATACTTTCATTGGAATCAGTTTTGTTGGGCCAGAGAAACATCTAAAACCTGCAGGTCTCACTGGGACTGAACTTGCCAACCCCTGATCTAGTAGCTAGTTGGAACAGGCTCCAGCACCAGCAGTGGAAAAAAGCAGATATAAACACTAGATGGATTAAACTACAAGTGTTGCAAGTGTAGCAATGATCTAGTTTCGGTAAAATGTGAAATCTTAGCTGTTAATTAGAACTTCATGTATACCTGCAATTATTTGGGGATTCTAAAACTCCCTAAAAAGACCCCCCACACATAAAAACTGAACTTAAAATAACAGAAAAAATTTTGAAAAAAAAAAACATGATCAAGGTGTGCTTAGTGTATCATCCACTTTCATATATGCAACTTTGATTGTGTAACTAATTGGCTGCAAAATGACAAAAAAAAACATAATTGTATGCAATTTGGACCAAATTGTTTAGGTCACATCCTACATGTTTCATGTATTTAGAGTGTGTGTTTATGAGTGTGTCTACTGACTCCAGGGAGAGCTTTTCCTCCTCTTCATTTAAGTTGGGTAGTCTGTGCAGTCCTAAAGTCATCCTCAGGGCATCAACATGCTCCTTCAGCGGTTTGTACTCGTCATGCAGGCGGCGAGTCGTTTCTAGGAGTTTATTCAGGTCATTCTCCGACTGCTTGATGGTGCTCTCCATCTGGAAGGACAAGGTTTGATATTTCAGACACAAACTTATGATATCCTGAGTGTAAATTTGTTGCTCTCAGATGTAAGATCTTTTATAGACAAAATGATAGAAGCACATAAAGGATTTTAGCAGAATCAATGAATAATGTTGGGGAATATCTTCATCCTAAAGTTGCAGTGTTACAGTAACACTTGGCAAGCTGCTTTCTAAGAGAAAGAGGAACCAGACTGGTCTGCGCACCAGTTCTACTTATGTTCTCCAGGCACATCCAGTCACATTTCAAAGTATTTCAACCGCATCACCACATGCACATTTAACTCCTTCAAGCTGTTTACTTGCACAGGTTTAGAACATGCTCGCTCATTCAGGCAATGTCCTTCTTTTTCAGTTCATATTCAGCCTGTATTTACTGTAGATATAACCAAAAGTACAAGAACCAGATGCCAGACTTCAAAATAGTGAAAAAGCAGTTTCAAGGCAAAAACATTCGATTCTTAACCAGTCAATTATTTTTAAACCAGAATTCCTGAAACTTCAAACTTCCTGAAACAGAATTCCTGTGAACCATGGATAACAAAGCAGGGTTCTCCACTGGTCCAAGTGAACCCTAAGAGCAGCAACCCACCACATTAATATCTGCATGGATGAGGCGCAGCTCCTCAACATGTGCCATTTTCTCTTGCAGAAGGAGATCCATTTCTTGTTTGTACTCTTTCAGATGTTTCTCTTCGGATTCCAGAGCCTCAAACTCCATTTTCAGGCGAGACTTGATTTTCTGCATCTGGATCGTCTTATTCCTGTAGCCCAGGAGACAAACAATAAAAATATGAAACACAGCTGTCAGATTTTCTCCCTCACATGAAAAAATGCCAGAGACATCAATTATTCCCAAAACACCAAAATGGGAAAAACAAAAAAGTAAAAAGTAAATGCAAACACATACAATTTTTTAACATCTGCGTTAAGTGTTTATATTTCATTCATTCAGTCTTACTCGTGTGCATTACTACATTATAATAAACACAGCAACAAACCCTTGCCCTACAATAAGTACTCTAAATAAAATAACATCATTCTCCAAATCACATTATTGATCTAATGGCAAGCTGTTACGCTAACTAGCTAGCTCACGCACCGTAACAATTAGCAGTGCACATCTGGCATTTGTTATTACACATCTGGAATGGTGATGCACAGTCCAAACATTCACTTTAGCAACATCCTGTGTGTATATATATCTCACAATTAACCAGCTTGTTGACTCAGTTAGAGGCAAGCCTTTGCTAAACTGCAACACAAAAAGCATTTCAACCTAAAGCAGAACGGCTAATATTAGCAAGGTCAGTAACAAAAGCAGAGCAAAACGGTTTGTTCCCGGATGGCTAACGTTAGCTAAGTTAACGTTTCTCGCTACTTGTCAAACAGCTGGAAAAAACAGTTAATTCAAGTCGACATCCACGCTTTACCGTATTTCCAGGATATTCTCCAATTTGCACATTATTTCTTGTTCGTCGGTCATGGTTGTAGCAGTCCTTTGTGGCTTAGCTGACCGGCTCCGTTATCCCACAAGGCCACGGTGGTCTCCTTGTTGATGGGAGAGAAAAATACAATAGCCTGACGTGAGCGCGCAAAAAGCACGCGCCCGCAAAATGAAACCGTGGCAACGTAAGGCGAAAGGAAGCAGAATAACATTCAATACCACTTATTTTCTTCCTTTTTAAGTCTATTAGTTCCAGATGGTCAGTAAAACAAGTCACACTTCGTAAATAAAGCCGAAAGGAATGCTTTTAGAAAATGCTTTCTCTCTTAATTACAGACTAAACATAACAAAACTATTAAAACTATTACAAAAACAAAACCAGCTTAACCTACTCAGAGTACCATAAAAACTGTACATTATTTATTTTAAACCCTTTTCATATTTTATTCTATTTTATCTCTGCCGTGTCTTGTGTGTGTACTCTGTTAAATAGCATAGATCAAGACAAATTCCTAGTTTGTGTACTACATGAACAATGGCAATAAAGCTCTTCTTATTCTTATTCCTCTTATCAATACTCAGAATGGCATTATGCTCATTATGCTCGTTTTGACCTTTGGACTAAAATTGAGATTTCCTTGTATTCCCAGGTGCACACCTCATTATTTGCTCGTTCAAGTAGGCGTTAGCTGCAAATCAGATATAAATATGTCCTGCTTTAGTTTTCCAGCACAGCACTGCCTACATGATAATAATAGGAAACATGGCATCAGAGCCAGATTACTGTCAACGTGTTATCTAATTCAAAAGGTGCTCAGAAACTCAAACTGATGCTTATATTCAGTCTTCTGAGTTTTACGTTTTGTTTGTTTTTGCTGTATGTTGCATTGCTGTCTTTCATTGAAGACATCTCGATTTACTGCACTCAAAAAAGGTGGGGTCACATTTTGTCCACTTGGTTGTGTTCTGGCTACAGCTGATATTTCCACAGAGTCCCACACACTGCCCCTTTGGAGACCTTAAGTCTAGCTGTGCTTTCAACATGAAAGCTCCTGTTTGCTTGGAATAACAGTTTACCTTCCTCAGCTTTCTCTTAGTACTGTTGCCATGTTTTCCACTATCACAAAGCAGCATCGTAGACTGTGTTCTACAGGAGGCCCATTGCACACCTATATTTATAGCAGGTGAACAATGACTGAAAGTACATTTACTTAAATAAGCCTCTGATGAGTAGATTGAGTTCACCACGAACATGTGCCTCAATGGAAGGTATAAAACTTAAGGAGAGCTGACCTTTTGTACAAGGGAGGTAAGACTGTCAAAACCAGAAATTTGCTTAAATTTGACTGCTGACTCAGGTGTCGCGAAGAATCTCTAACTTTTCTTTCTCAATTTACATAGCTACACTTTTTAGAATCATAAATTCCTACAAGTCTTAAACTCTACATGTGAAGAGAAGTAAAACTCACATTTAATGTGCTAGAAATTCAATAAAGTAGAACGCAGATATCAATGGAAATACTTGGGTGAACAAATATTTATAGCAAAGGTAACCTAGAGATAAGCCTAATTTGCATTATAATTTGAGGATATTTTTTTGGGAAATTAGTACCTTTTCTTTTTTTAATTGAATGAATATTTGGATAAATAAATAAATATCCACACTTTTTCATTTTTCCATTATCGATACTTAATTCCTTTGCTGAATCCTCCGCCTCCTGCCTGATGGCTGTTCCATTCTCCACAACCCTGAACAAAATTCAGTGTAAACATGGTGAACATGAAATCCAGGCTATGTGGCAAAGTCATTGCTTCTAAATGGCAATATATAAACCATTGTGTAAGGTTTCATGTTGACTTTTAATATGCAATGTGTGAGCTCATCCTGGGAATGTGAAATCAATGAACATCAACTTGCAAACATTTTTTTCCCCTAAGAATAGCTTCAACCTTGAGATGTTGGCGGGTTTCCTCTCCAGCTAGTTTCAGGTCCTTCTGAAACATTATTACTGGATGCAGATCGGGGCTTTAATCAGGATTCCTTTGTAACATTTTTTGGCAGAACAACTTGTCTTTTTGGGGTCATCATCTCACTGCATGACAACATTTCTGTAGACACCTATACTGTAGTTCAAAGTCAGATACTCTTGACGTTTTCTTTAAGAATCTGCAGGTATAACTCAGAAGTTATCATTCCATCGAGATGCCCTGACTTAGACGCACCAAAACAAACACAAACCACAATCCCACCCTCACTTTATTTCATATATGCAGAAAACACAATTTCATTTCACAAAACATACTGTTTGTTGGCTCTAATTTGTCCACATTAGATAAAACTTTCTGCCTTGTTCATGTGAGGTTTAAGACTTTGCAAACAGCAGTGTTCTTTTTGGAAATATTTGGCTTTTTCCCTGCGGCTCCATCATTTCCATGTTCAGCATCTTTGGGATTGACAAACATTTTGGATGTATTGATGCAGAAATTGGCACTGTGATGGGCTGGCAACCTGATAACTGCTGTGATTGGCTCCAGCCCCCCCTCTTATATAAGGGGCTTTATGAACTCTAGCTCCCGGATTTCCTTTTTACTAGTATTGCCTCATAAATAACAAAGATAATTTCTTTGTTATTTGTACAGTTAAATGATACAAGCTCAAACTTATGGGCAATTTAAGAAGGAAAAGTTTTCACAGAAGACGAAAGCTGCCTCTTTAAATAGTTTGGACTGGAGTTGCAGGTGGATTAACTAAACAAGAAGCACTTGGGAACAATACAATGGCCTATTCTCAATGACTTTAATCCTTGTAGGTATTGCAAGTACTTTCATATGACTCTGCAGAGAAAAGACTACTACAAGCACCCTCTGAAGAACGCTTTTGGCTACTGATAAAAAAACACAAATGTCAACTGTAAGTAGTTATCGTTGATTATGTCTAACCTTATTTTCATTGTGTTTCTTTTATGGTCTTAAGATTTCTTTTGCGACTGGAACGAAATGTGTGAACCTGAACGACTGAGGTTATACCAGTTGCCTGTAGCTCTTAAACTTCTTAGCATAGCATCTGCTAAGATAAAATTAGTTTTCAAGAAAGCTAGACCATTGTTTTTGTAGTTATTAAAAATGGAAGCATGTTTTACCTGTTCCAAGAAATCTATGGAGGAAGGAGCAAACATTCATGTTTTTCCTTTTTTGTTTTTCTAGTCTGTATCAACTCCTGCCAGTATATGCTGCAAATGGCGTTACTGTTTTGGCCCGTCTGAATACTTTTCCATTACAAAATGAACCCAATGTTCTCAGTTAAGTCTAAAATACATTGTGGGCTTCATTTTTTGATTATAGTCCCCACCAACCTCTTGTGATTGGATGCTCCTGGTTGAACAGAAGAATGTAAGACACACTCTTTTTGGTCTTTTTGCTGTCAAGAAAACCAAAAGATTAAGCATTGTTTCAAAGACTAAACAATGTTATTGCAGAATTGGTTTTGCTCTTCCTGTGTCACCCTGCTGAGGATCAGTGTCCTCTGTGATGCTTTCTCCGGTGACTCAGATGTATGAACAGCAGGGAGCTTTTCCTCTCTTTTTCTCTGGTAGATAAATGTCCGGGTTACAACCATGGATGCAGAGCTGGAGTTTGCCATCCTGCCCAGCACGACCGGCAAACAGCTTTTTGACCAGGTTTGTTGTTCTTTGCAAAGCCTGAAAGAAAAGAAGCATGATCCTCATCATATTTGTTGATGTTTTTAGGTAGTGAAGACGATCGGGCTGAGAGAAACTTGGTTCTTTGGCCTTCAGTACCAGGATAGCAAAGGCTTCTCTACCTGGCTCAAGCTAAACAAGAGGGTGAGGTGGAAGTTTTCATGCCAGCTTTAAATCCCTCGATTACTTTCAGCGATTGCAAACAAATACTGTTTGCAGTTGTGATTAAAGTTTTTTTTTTGCTAATGCTACTGTTTCACCCCATTGAGGCTAATTAGTGCCTATTTATTCATTCTTGCGCTCCCCTGCTGTGGGGTATTAATCCCAGGTGACAGCTCAAGATGTGAAGAGGGATAACCCTTTGTTGATCAAGTTCCGGGCCAAGTTCTACCCTGAGGATGTTGCTGATGAACTGATCCAGGAAGCAACACAGCGTCTCTTCTTTCTGCAGGTCAGAAATGAGATGAAACAAGTTCTTTTTTCTTTACAGCACTAAACACATTCACACATTTGCACTCATCTAATATCATGATTATTGGAAAATTTGTCTTATTACCATTAAAAATGGAAACAAGAGTCAGTGCTGACTAAAAAGGTGCCAATTTATCAGTAATGCCAGTTTATTAACAAACAGATGCAAGACTTGATCAAAACAAATGTAGAACTGGTCTTAATCACCAGTGGGGGTTTCAGGATGACTCACACAGGTCCACTTTACACTCATGGGTTTTCATGGGTTTTCCATAAGGGAGCAAACAGCAGAACAGATATAGTTTGTCCTTCTCTGTGAGATCTTGAACCATAGCCTACTATTACACAAACATATCTGTCTTTTTTCTCTGTTTTAGGTGAAAGAGAGCATCCTAAACGACGACATATACTGTCCACCTGAGACTGCAGTACTTTTGGCCTCTTATGCAGTTCAGGTCAAACAGGGAGATTACAGGAAAGATTATCACGTATCAGGATACCTGACAAAAGAGAAGCTGCTGCCACAAAGGTAGAGCATCCTGCTCATAGAAGTATTAACCAAAGTGCACCTTAATTCCACTTTCAGTCACTTGAATTCTAATTGGTTTGTCTTCTTAACTGGTAAAACCAGGGTTTTGGAGCAGCATAAGCTGAATAAGAATCAGTGGGAGGAAAGGATCCAGGTGTGGCACGAAGAACACAAGGGAATGCTGAGGTACTGAAATCTTGCTATTTGGGAGCTTCATGCAAAACAGGTGCTCTGATTAAACTGTGCCACCCTGCAGAGAGGATGCTATGGTGGAGTATCTGAAGATCGCCCAAGACCTGGAGATGTATGGGGTCAATTACTTCAGCATCAAGAACAAGAAAGGGTCAGAGCTGTGGCTAGGAGTGGACGCACTGGGGCTGAACATCTATGACAAAAAAGACAAGTGGGTACATTTGGAGTATTTAAATGGAAATATTCTAGTCTGGATGATCTTGGAATATTTTGGAAATATATTTGTGTTCCAACATTTTTAGAATTCCCAGATTTTCCATTTTTCCAATATTTGTGTTGATATGTATTGTTTATAGTTTAGGACATGATGAAAAGTAGTCTGGTCCTGACCAGGTGTATGAGGTAAATCCATGGAAATTCATGTGGTGAATAAAAACAAATGCTTTTTCAAACTCGCTTTATCTAACAAAATTAAACCAACATGGAAGCAGTGTGTAAAAAATACACAAAATTAGACTTGAAGCAATTGTTTCCTGTCTAATGATATTCCTGCTCACATCCACCTCGAGGAATTTTGATGTACTTTTCTTTACAAAGTCACCTCTGTTTGTATTTCCTTATGCCCAACTTTCTTACGGTCTCATCACAGCATTTCCCTCAGGTAAAGGTCTGGACTTTGACCGGACAATTAAACCGACTTCAATAGTTTTGTTTTCAGTCACTTCTGCAGATTTACTGTGGTGTTTGGGAACATTATCTTGTTGACCCAGTTTCAGAAACGCTTTAGCTGTCAGACAGATGGCCTCACATTTAACCCAAAACCACTTTGTTGTAAAGAGGTGTTCAGAGTTGACTCAGTGACAGCGAGATGCCCAGGTCCCATGGCTCCAAAACAAGCCCAAATCCTCAAAATGCCACCAGTATGAGTGTTTGTGCTTGTGTGCTGGTTTTTCTGCATTGTGACCAAACATCTTCATTTCGGTCTCGTCTTTCCAAGACATTCTTTTAGAAGTCTTGGGATTTGTTCAACTTTTCAAACCTAAAATATGTTGCCATGTTCTTTGTAGAGAGAAAATAATTTATCTTTGTAACACTTCAAAACAAGTCATACTGAACAACGAGTGATCATGAACTTGAACAATTTTTTAAATGAGGCCTGTCAGTTTCTTCTGAAATGTTTAAGCATGTTTGCACGATGATTTAGTTTTTCCTCAGCCTCACTTAGGTGCTAAATAACTAAAGCCTCCCATTTTTAAGTAATTTGTTGTTTCAGCATGCTAACGTAACCTTAGCCTCATGACTAAATTACCAAAGTCATATTGTAAGGTTTTATAGACAATGACGCAAAGTCAGTCAGCCATATTTGGAGAATGGAGTAATACAGATATCACAATATAACCAAAAACGACCTTTACGCCATGAGGCTACTGATATATAAATCTACTGAGTGTGTAAAACATGTAAATGTTTCTGCAGGATGACCCCGAAGATTGGTTTCCCCTGGAGTGAGATCAGAAACATTTCCTTCAATGACAAGAAATTTGTCATCAAGCCAATAGACAAGAAAGCGCCGGTACGCATCTCATACACCATAACCAGAGTCTGTGGAGTATTCAATACTCAGATATATTGTGCAATTTGAGAAGGGTAGATTATTTTGTTTGAGATTTTTATGTCTCGTTGAACCAGCAGCTTATCTCGGTTTAACTCTCTTAATGGATGCTTGTGGATTAAATAGCTGTTATTTCTCCTCTGGTTTGAGTACTCAGTATCCTAGCATTAGTAGTTTTCATGAAAACACTTTCACAGCAAAATGTAAGGCTTTTTTAGGAATGTACATCTTCAAAGTGATGCAGATTCATGTGTTGCTTCCTTCTGGCTTAAAACAGGAGGTGTGGCTGAGACCCGTTTGTTATTGGTGAAATAATCAATTCCCTTAAATTATAGTGATAAGTTTTGACAGCTGCTGCTATTTGATTTAATTTAAAAACACAAAGCCGAGCGTCTGACCCCATGCCCAGATTGAGGGAAAAAATTCATGACTTTAAAGGAAAGAGAAAAATCAGATGTCTTGGGTTAAAGACAGGTCATGATTCAACCCACCAGGCAATCTCTCATTGCTGTTTTTGTTTGTTCAAGGACTTTGTTTTCTATGTACCCCGTCTTCGCATCAACAAACGTATCCTGGCATTGTGCATGGGAAATCATGACCTGTACATGCGCAGACGCAAACCTGACACCATTGAAGTGCAGCACATGAAGGCCCAAGCGAGGGAGGAGAAGAACAAAAGGCAAATGGAGAGGTACAGGGGGGGGGGGTAATGGAA
>JAVQJG010247635.1:0-20635 GCA_036024015.1 Craterocephalus amniculus | reverse complement strand
ATCCATCCATCCATTTTCTGTACCGCTTAATCCAAGTGGGTCACGGGTGTGCTGGAGCCTATCCCAGCTGTCAAGGGGCGAGAGGCGGGGTACACCCTGGACAGGTCGCCAGTCTGTCGCAGGGCTGTACATCCCATGTACATGTGAAAATAAAACCATGTCAATTTATTAATGCTGATTTTCAGTTTCATTTTTACACAATCTCCAAAGAACTGCTGATTGTATTGGCATTCTTCACCTTTATAGTCCTATCCGTGTGTCTCCTAACTGTCCATGATTAACATGCAAAGACAAACAGACACTATAGATGGATATAAACATGTATCTATTAGTTCAGGAGCTTCTCCATAGGTGTCCCGTAATCCACTGGTTCACAAGCATTTTCAGCCACAACCCACAAGAAGACATTTATTGGTGTTGGTGACCCTCTTTTCCACGATGACAATGATTCTTACTGTATATGTTAGATGGGTCAAAATGCAGAATCCTCTAATTATAAGGCCTAAAAACAGTCTGTCTGCATTAAAAAGGAAGGTTAATGTGGATTTATGCATTAATGTGTTAACTAATTAATGTGTTAAATTCCCCTCCATGGCCCCCCACCTTATGGTGGTGAAGGCGTTTGAGTGTTCTGTTGATCCTAGCTGCTATGTTGTCGGGGGCATATTGGATTTCCCCTGGCGGGTGTCTGTGTGTTGGGGTTGTCCCAGATGGATGAGTGGGTTGCCTTCCTCCACCTTCGGGTCGGGGGACGGATCCTAACTGTTGTTTGTGCCCATGCACCAAACGCCAGTTTGGAGTACCCACCCTTTTTGGAGTCCTTGGAGGGAGTTTTGAGGGCACTCCCCCAGGGGACTCTCTCATCCTGCTGGATGACTTCAATGCCCACGTGGGCGATGACAGTGACACCTGGAGGGGCGTCATTGGGACGAACAGCCTCCTGATCTGAATCTGAGTTGTTTCATTGTAGGACTTCTGTGCCCATCATGGATTGTCCATAACGAACACCTTGTTCAGGCATAAGAGTGTCCATATGTGCACTTGGCATCAGGACGCTCTAGGCCGCTGTTCCATGATCAACTTTGTAGTCGTATCGTCGGATCTGCGGCCGCATGTCCTGGACACTCGGGTGAAGAGAGGGGTGGAGCTGTCAACTGATCACCACCCTGCGGTGAGTTGGCTAAGATGGTGGGGGAGGATGCCGGTCAGATCTGGTACACCCAAAGATGTAGTGAGGGTCTACCAGAATCCCCTGTCAGAAGAAGCTTCAACTCCCACATCAGCCACATCAGGCAGATCTTCAACCATGTCCCAAGTGAGCCGGGGGACCTTGAGTCAGAGTGGGCTGTGCTTTTTTGCAGATGATGTTATTCTGTTGGCTTCATCAGGCCGTGATCGCCAAATCTCGCTGGGGTGATTCACAACCGAGTGTAAAGCGGTGGGGATAAGAATCAGCACTTCCAAATCCAAGACCATGGTCCTTAGCTGGAAAAAGGTGGATTGCGATCTCCAGGTGGGCGTGAGGTCCTTCCCCAAGTGGAGAAGTTCAAGTATGTCTGGGTCTTGTTCACAATTGAGGGAAGGATGGAGCGAGAGATCGAGTTTTCAGTGATGCGGGCTCGGCATCCGTCCGTCGTGGTGAAGAGCGAGCTCAGGCAAAAGGCGAGGCTCTCGATTTACCGGTCAATCTACGTTCCTACCCTCTCCTATGGTAACGAGCTCTACAAGCTTGCGGGTACAAGCAACCCGCTTGTACCCGCAAGCTTGTACCCGAGGTTGCGGGTAAGCACCTTGAATTGTCATGTACATGAAATGTCCTATACAAATAAACTTGCCTTGCCTTGCCTTACAAGCAACAGAAATGAGTTTCTTCCACAGGGTGGCCAGGCTCTCCCTTAGAGAGAGCACTTACCACCACTACCACTACATTGTACCAAGTTCGTCATCTGGGACTGTACGACGGTCGGCTACTTGTGTTTGTGTTTTTCCAAATTGTAAAAACAGAATGTAGCTGACCGTCCTACAGTACGGAGTGAATTTGCCCTTTTGCCATGGCTCATGTAGTGACGTCATTGCAGTGGCAGGTACATGCAAGAGGCTTGAAAGAACCCCAGAAAGACAACAACAAAGGAAGTACAAGCTACTTCCAGGTCACAGAGGGATCGGACTAGCATTTGCTAACAACACATTGGTAAAATGAAGGAGTTTTATGCTCCGCCTTGCTTCACATTAATCATCTTGAACCACTCCATAAGCTTTGCTCTCTGAAGGCATGGTTCTATTAAAAATCCTTGCATCTGATTGGAGAAACAACACATCTGTCATTTTGAATGACACACTACATCAACCACTTGCAGTGACAGGAGCCCATGAGGTGCATGAGAGCAACACAGGAAAAAAAAACTGAACTGCTGTCATGTTGAAAACAGAGCGAGCGATAACATCCTTGCCACCAATAAATTAATTCAAAACCATTTTCTGTTCATCTTTTAAAGAATCAGTATGTGGTGGTTTCCACAATAGCTTACCATTGAAAGTGCAGAATCAAAGCCGCATTCACACCCCTGCATGTAAGCCGGCATTGTTTAGGAACTACTGACGCATGATGAATACGTCACATCTGTTCATCTCCCGCCCAGTGATCCTGATTGGTCCGGTCATATTTTAGTTGGAGAAGAGAGTGAATCTGATGTGACTCCAGACCCTCAATAATTTCCACTCACAAAGCTGAGCAGAAATTACTGAGAGTCTGGCGAAAGCCAGGCCGTTAATATGCATTAAACAGGTGGGTCATTCAGTGATGATGTGACTGGGGATTCTAAGGGTGGTTCAAATCCTGCCGCTCCTGTTGTGTCCCTGGGCAAGACACCTTACCCACATTGACTCCAGTGATGGTACTGGTAAAAACTCAATTGTAAGTCACTCTGGATAAAAGTGACAGTGATGTAATGTAATGTTATGCGTTTATATGGGGCAAAAAAGACATATCATTCAAAGAGAAGCATGTAGACTTCAGTTCTTTACTTCACATGTACAACAAGATATTTTCAGTAAGTAGTAAGAAGCAAAGCTTGTAACTTTGTGTATGAGGTCAAAGATCTGCACAAAACACAAAATATTTAAAATAAAAATAAAAAAATATTTCCATCACATGGCTGGTCCTCATCCTCATGGTTTGCACTTAACTTTTTATTTGTATAATATTGATGTGTGTTGTGAGGAGGGTCATTCTGATGCAATTAGCTGCAAGGCTAAATGGCTAACTTATTTCCGTCAAGAATAAACTGCATTCATCTGTACTTAGCTAAGTGATTTTGAAGCTACACCTTTCACTCAAACAAATTCCAATAATCATTTGACATCTACAGAAAGAATAAAACACATTGAGAAATAACCTGAAATAAATCCCAGGTTGAAGTAGTCTTCTAAACCACCACCTTCCACATATAAAATGTACTTATTTTTAATTTGGATTTATTAAAATAAACTAAAATAACTTATGTTTCAGCTTTAACAAAACCTATTTAACTGCACCTGTTCTACAAACTCTTTGAATCCAATTAGTTTAAAAACCTGTCATGAAGGCGTATTCAGATGTAGAGGTGTGGACATTGCATAAGGACACTGTTACCGGTTTGACTTAAATCAAATCAAATAAAGGCTGCTTCATTCTAGCCTTCGCCTAATCCTCCCTACAGGCACAAAAATAGATAAATAGAAACACCAGTTCTCCTGTAGAAAGCTGGATGTCATTTGCTTTGGGAACAGAGACTTGACCCTGATGAACTCAGGGACCTTCAGAAACCATTTAGAAACTTAGCTTGATGTTACTTTCCATGTTAAAAGTTTTAATTTCCATCATTGTGGGAAAGAAATGCTAATTTGTATGCAAGTGCTTTGAAAAATCCCCTTTATTCTCCTTATTTCTTAAGATTCTGACATGGGTCACAAACACCCATGTGTATTATCTTTGGCAGTGTTGGGAAAGTTCATTTTATACATGAACTAGTTCAAAGTTCAGTTCACTCATTTTAAAACGAACTAGTTCAGTCCATATTTCACATTTGTTTGAACTAAGTTCACAGTTCAAAAATTTCCAATATGTTGCCTTGAACTATCACCCTGAGAATACTGGCTTTTACCATTCGTTGCTTCTCATACAGTCCACACTGTAGCAGCTTTCATCCTTACAGTCTATTCTCAAACAACTTGATGAGAAACTTGATGGTCTTTTTAAAGAGGAATGATTGGACAATTTGAGGAAGGAACCATGAGGGGAAACAAAGGATATACCTCAAAACATTTTTTTAAAAAAAGCATTTATCTCTTCATTGGATGTCACTTTAAATGTCTGTGAATCACGTTTCTTTCTGACCTGTTTGGCCAAATTAGAGTTAGAAATGTGATAGAACTTTACTAAAGTTGATTTAAGTAGCTACAACATTCAGCCTAAATACATAAGAAGCTAAATAACCTTTTCCTACCTGGATCATCACTGATCTTATAAAGAAATTATTTTAAGATACTGTTTGTAGCCTATTAAAAATTGAGACAGAGGTGCAGTAGTGCTGCTGTCTTCACTGGATTTTCCTCTTGCTTCGCAGTGTGATAACATGCAGGTGCAACTCTGGTGTGTTTTCTCTATATCACCCATCTCCCTCATCAACACTGTGTTATAGTCTGGATTTTGCCTGGACGGCTCCATTTAAATCTGGCGCTATCTATAACAAAACGGTTAAAAATAGCTCGCTGCTGCTGCCCACGTTTGGGAGCTCGTTCACGTTAACGTTCATCAGGCAGAAATACCCCACGTTCAGTTCTCGTTCACCAAAAAATATAAACGAGTTCATGAACGATCGTTCAATGAACTCTTTCAGGCACAACACTGATCTTGGGGTTGGGGCTCAGAAAGTTTGAGAACCACTGGTCTAGTCTACTAGCTGTAGAAATTCTGCTGAGTCCTCATCCAGACCTTTTCAACACTAACACTGGTCGTTATGTACGGACATTTTGGATTGTCATCCAAGATTAAATCATTTCTTGAAAGTTTTTTTTTGTTCATCTGAAAGAACTTTTAAAATTTTATTGAAGTTTTTCCAAAATTTCAACAGGACACCAGGGACAATTTATTACTTTTCAGCTCATTTGTGCACAAAACAAAGTTGGTGATTTCCGATAATCACCATCCATCTACAAGGCTGTGCAATCAATGAAGTTTAAAACAATTTATTCAGATTAAAGTGTTTTTCAATGCTTTGATACTTAATGTGGTTGATGTTAGACAGCTTAATCAGGTGGATTTTATTATATATCTTGCTTTAAAAAGTCCTACAATTTAAAATTTGTTTGGAGTTTTTTGTTGTGGTAATATTGTTAAATGACATCCATTCCTTTGCAATGAATGTGTTTGACTGAAGTCTCATGATGATCTGCTTTGTTTAATCTAACATGTCATTCAGATGAGTTTCTGGTTAAGTGACATTAATGAATGGCTAGATCTTGCTGAGTCACGTTTGAGATCCAAGTGTGTTTGTTGTTGTTCTTTTTGAAGCATTTCACTCTCATGAGTCAGTATTTATAAAGAATACCTACAAATTTAACTTTAGCCAGAGATGGACTTAATTATAGAGGGGAAATTTCTCCCTCAGTGAGACAAAGAAAGCAAACAAAGGTCGAAACAAGCAGCACTACCCAGGAAAGGTGTGACATAGCCAGGTACAAACAGGCTAATTAACGATCATCTTCAATAGGTGACTCTAGAAAATCAGCCGCGGTGGGAAAACAATTGCAACAAAAGGGTTTTTTTTTTAAATGCCACCAAAAATGGGCGTAGCAGAAAACAATCACACGCAACCTGAATCAGATGTGGAACTGAAATACAGCAAAACCAAAACCAAATGACCAGCATTGATGTTGCTGTCGCTCAGTTAAAGCAGCACAGCACAAGTGCTAGCTTTATTCCAGAAGTGTGCCCCCTCTGGCAATATGTGGATGTAACGCCATATTGTGTACGCGCATGAGCCGCTTCCACTTCGACTACATTGGTCTTTGCTTACCTTGCCCTGCATTCAGTCCAAGCCCAGAGTTAGATGCACAATGAATAAATAAATAAAGCATAGCATTGTTATCCATTTATAGTTGTCAGTGTGTCTCCGTGATGCTGTATAGGTGATGGAGTAAACAATACGATACTGGCAGTGTCAGGTTATGGAGCATGCGCAACACATCAACCCACTTGCAGCCCTGAGGATTCCAGCCTGAATCCCTCTCACTGAGCAGCAGGAACAGGACCATAGAGGCAGCTGAGGTGGATAGAGATCGGCTCATCCTGCATCAGGCTGCTGGAAGACGATGTAGGGGAAAGAAAATAGTAATTTAGCATTTAGACTGGCGAAATGCACTTTTAATGAGAACAAATGAAATTCTGCACTACAAGGATTCTGACCTTATTTGGACTTTTAGGATTCATTATTTTTCATTTACTTATGATTATGATAAAGGTTCTGGTCATTTTGAGCACTGACTACTGCAATTCCTGGCCTGCCCGATGCTCAGTTGAACCTCTGCAGATGATTCAGATGCAGCAGCGTGTCAGGTCTTCAAGTTGCCCAAAACAACTCATGCCCCCCCCCCCCCACCCCCCCCGGCTGATGCATGCTGCCTGCTCGCAATTGCTGCACGAATCAAATTCAAAGCTTTGCTTCTGGCTTTTAAGAAAAAACTCAAACAGCTCCTGCCTACCTCCACTCCATCATCCACAGCTACGCTCTCCCTGTGAAAGACACCCAGTGGTGCTGACACAACATGGAGCCAAATCTCACTATTTTCCCCATGTTGTTCCCCGTCAGTGAAAAGATCCGTGGAACTCTGTCTGATCTGCAGATCTCTTATCCACCTTTAAGAGCAAGACTCAGCTGTTCACAGAATACTTCTGCAGTGAGTTCAACTTAGCACCGAACAAGCAGAGTACATGTACACCCATGGTGATGATGTTGTGCAGTGAGACACTAATGATAATAATGACAACGGTGTCAGGCTATTTGTCTTTAAGATGTTTGCCTGAAACTATGTTTTTGCATCATTTCAGTTTAAGAGACAGAAACTAGAAAAGAACCGACTTCAAAACCCTGCTGTTAGTTTACAAAGCTCTGAATGGTTTGGGGCCAAAATGCATTTAGGAATTTTTAGTTGATCATCAGGGTCAGGTCTACTTTCAGTTCCCAGAGTCAGAACCAAACACAGAGAAGCAGCGTTCAGTTTTTATGCTCCACACATGTGGAACAAAACTACCAGAAAGCTGCAGGTCTGCTGGATCTCAGCAGGTTTAAATCAGGGTTTAAAAAAATTCTATTTGCAGCCTTTTATGAAAAGTGATTTTTCTCTCTGTCTCTGAGGGTTTCTTTCTTTTTTGTTATTTTGTTTTTACTTGACTTAACATGTACATGAAATATGCTGTACGAATAACCTTGGTTTAAATGGATGGATGGATCCATGCAGGATGGATGGAGTTTAGGAATAAACTGTTGCTTGTTGTGTAATTACAGCCTTATAACTGTACGCCTGAGCAGAATTATACTCTATTCATCCGTTTTTGTACCTGAAAGTCTATCCAGACTTTTACGACCAACAGTCACCTGTTCGTCTCTCATGAAAAACAGTTTTTGCAGTTGTTGCAGTAGCTGGTGTAGTCGGCCCATTGGTCGATGCAGCCAGCTCAGTAGTTGTAGTTGGTGTAGTTGCTGCAGAGGTGTTGCAGAGAAATGAAAGTTTAATTCAGGTTTGTTTGTTTTTTGCTGCACTCAAAAGGAAAAATGTGTTTCAGTTTCCAAGAATGCATTGCTTGTCTCAGCAGGAACGGAGAACAGCAGATGCTTTATGTGCTCCTTTCTTCATATGTCAGGTCTAAAGTCACAAAGACGGCTCTGTGCTTGGCTCATCTTCTGAACCCTCCTGACATAAATGTTAGAATAATATCCTGGAATGTTTCTCCAAAGTTCATTTTGAGTGATGTTTGTCTCGGTGGGAATCTGGACGCTCTACATTCTGCCACTTCACTTAAACATCAAACTGTTACATCACCGGCTGGAATTTAATTAGTTGTTGTTTTTCATTGCTTCACCAGAAAAAAGTTCGGCCAGCTGGATGCTTTGAGAAGCGTCCTCAATCACGTCCGTCGGAGCCTCGAGAACAAGAACAAAGTTTTTGCTTCTTGTGGAGGATGTAGGGGCCTTTACTCTGTAGTTGGTGTAGTTGTTGCTGTGGTTGATGTTTTTTCTGCAGTTTGTGTTGTAGCTGGTACAACTGGTGATGTGGCTGCTGAAGTTGGAAGAATGGTTGTTGTAGTTATTGCAGGCATATATAAACATTAAAACATGAAATGGCATTAATATTACAAATAGAATCACTGATGGACTCTATGTAATCATAACAGACTTGATAAAAACTGTTTGTTAAAGTGGAAATCTCTGAACATCCTTGAATCAGAGTCTTGTTAGAGCAATTACTGTGTTAAAAGGATGATTTATGGGATGAGACACACTTTCATACACAGGACAGTTTCACCAAATCAATCTTTGATTTTCTATATTTTCATACTCTGATGCTTTAATGAGGACATTCTGCTGTTCAGTCATGTCTGCAGCTAAAGCAGCATCAGGAGGAGCAGCATCTGTTATCTGCAAGTATTTAATAATAACTTAGTTATCAGGAAAATGAAATGAAAGTTTAATCCAGGTTTGTTTGTTTTCATTTTTTTGTTTTTTATTTTTGCTGCAATCGTCTTTTCATATGTCAGGACTAAAGTCACAAAGACGGCTTTGTGCTTGGCTCATCTTCTGAACCCTCCTGACGTAAATGTTAAAATAATATCCTGGTTAATTTTGAGTGATGTTTGTGTCGGTGTGAATCTGGACGCTCCACATTCTAGTTCACTTAAGCATCAAACTACTACATCATCTGCTGGAATTTAATTAGTTGTTGTATATCTTCGTTTCACTCATCGAATCATTTTTATGTCTCGGCTGCCTTTTAATCAGACTTTTTAATCCTTGATCCTCAGTAGTTTTCCAGAAGAATCTATCCATTGCTGCTGAATCTATGATTTCATCTGCTCAGCAGTCGATGACGTTTTAGTCCTCTTCATGAAAATCTGACTTTTCATTAGACGTCATATGTCCAAAAGTCCAACGTCCACCTCTGTGTCACACAGATAAAGTCCTCCATGGATGCTGATGTCTTCCGTATCATGGCACCTTCCTCTGATTTCAGGATTTACTTATTAATTAAATAATTCTGAATTAAAATATTCTTATTCGGGTTTACATGGAAATAACTATTTTGAATGAATATTTACATGGAAAACACAATTATTTTCCCTGCTTTGATGCAAATTTTATGTGGATTTGCATCAGGACTGAAGAAAATAAATGAACTTGACAGAAGATATTGACTTGTTCTTTTTCATGTTAACTTTTTCTGATTTGTGGTTACATGTCTTTACGTCAGTTATTCTTCAAGAAGCTTCTTCATCTACAGTTTAAATTATTTATGTGAGAAAACCCTTACAAATTAATTGTTTACAGCCAATTATTACAGCTTTTCATGGTATGTGTATGTTTATAGATCTTAGCACAGTGAAAACATGTATTGTACTTGTATAAAGCAGCAGGAGCATCGGAAACTCGTCTTTCATCACATCAGTCTGCAGCTCATGCTCTTTTGCATTTACAGATTATCTGTTACTCAGCTGTAGGGCGGTTAACGTTTACACCTTCAAGTATTTAAATCATGCAAACCAGAGGATTGATTATGGCGTGCTGCCATGTGCCGGCGGCTCTGTGCCACACCTGCTCTTGTTAACTTGACGCATTTGACAGTGTTATGGTTTATTTTTAATCATAATAACAGGTTTAATAAAATCAGAAATGCTTTGTGGAATTGGTTGTGTCACACTGTATAAACCATGTCATACCTCTTGAGAAAACAGTCTTTCTTTGAAGCGTACTGTAAAACTATCATGTCAATATGAGCAAGATTTCTCTCATACGAAGGATTAAGGAAGTTCTGGAGGAAAATGTGGATTCAACCTGTACTAGACGGTGGACCCGATAGAAGGACCAGATGGTTTAAATGACAGTATCATCGGCATAAACATGAATTTCCTGAAGCCAAGTTATTTATTTAGAACAGAATGGGTCACTGTATTGAACCTAGGGGTACACTTTTAGGCATCTCCAAAAGTTGTGTTTGTGGCTGTCAACGTGTAAGCTCTGTTTTCAAAATAATTTCTTAAACATTTTCCAGCCTCAAGAGTGAAATATCCGAATTTTTAGCATCAAGTTCTTGTGGTCTAATTCAAACAGCCAGAAAAGATCTGTAAATTAGGCAGGAAAACACAGTCTTTCCTTCTACTGTAACTTTTACAAGATTCAAGTATTTTAGCTGAAAGTTAAAGGTTTTCAATCACATGGTTACTATTTAAAAAACTATACATAATGAGTTTTCTATCTCCGTTAGAGGATTGTTTTTCAGTTTCAGTCCAAAATACCAAGAAGAGTCTGGTTTCTGAGGAATGTTTCCAAAATCTTCTTGAATCTATGACATCAAGAAAAAAGGCATTTCTGGCAGGAAAAAAAAAGTATCAATTTTTTGGCTGAGTCCTTTTTTTCGATCGTACAAATCGTACAGATGTTTTACAGTGTTTCAGTTTAATCTGGTCAGAGAGCAAACTTCCTCTAAGAAGTTGTGGCCACTGACGCAAAGAGTTAAATAAAGAAACTGCCTTTAAAAAAAACAGTTGCATGAGGGTGAAGCATTCCTACGTGATCAGCAACGTCATTTCAGGAATTCAAACATAAAATCAACATGAATAAAACCGACCCACGTAAGAGCGGCAAAAGAAGCAAACAAAACTTTTTTTGTTATAATAACAGCAGCAAAAGAAAAAGCTGTGATAACAACACCTTTCAATCAAACACGTTCACTATAAGGTTGAGAAGTTCCCAGATACCCAGCAAACAAAGAGCACTTTTATTTTGCTGCAATGTGAAAACTTTACGTTTCATTTGAATAAATCAAGAGTAATAATTATATTTATGGTTTTTCATTTATCATCCTCATAGGCTACTTTTATCACATTTCAATGCATGTGCTTGCTGTAATTTAGCTAATGTGGCTAACTCTGTTAACTTAAAGCACTAGTTCAATTTCACATTGTGCAAAAGATTGATGAGGAATGAGATTAGCAGTTTGTCCATGACTAAACATCTCCACACAAGAGTCTACATTACATAAGAATGACAACAGTTTGTTTACTTTCGCTTCAGGTTAGAGTGTATTTAGCCTGTGCTACAACATGAACACAGCTAGCAAGCTGGTTAGCATCAATAGCTTAACCCTCACATAACTGTAGTTCTGTTTTGACCTTTAATTTAATTCAGCTACTTAGTTGTTTTAAATACGCTAACTTTTAAAGTTTGTTTTTCTGAGATCCTCTTTCAAGTTTGCTCTAAAATTTTTTGCTTCATTTTACATGATTGGTCTGTTTTCAGTTGCATGTAAACAAATTTATAGATATGTCCATTAATACAGATCCTTTAGAATTTGGTTCAATGAGCTGTAAGTTGTGTTAAATTTAAAGCCTTTAAACTGGGATAAATTGTTATTTGGCTGCTTTCACATGTTTGGTATCCAGAGTTTAGCAGGAAATTATGGTTTTGTCTCCCTGATCAGGTTTCACGAAAGGCTTCCAATGGATTCATTTCACAAAATTTAGGACAAATCTTCCGAAACAGACATTTGTATGAACTGCTGTACTACATGTAGTCATATACAACTGTCATATCGAATCAAACTTTATTTGTATAGCACTTTTCATACATTACACATCACGAAGTGCACATTGTAAAAACAAAGGTTTAAAGAATATTAACTAAAACCATTAACAGCACACACATGATCATGCTCTTTTTCACTTTGTACTCATTCGTCATCACACACACACACAAACCCATCAAAATAAAACTCTGTCAACAGCCTGATGAAGTGCAGCCTCTACTGAGCCCTTTTTACTGCGCCATAAGTTAAGAAGATACAAGAAAAAAATGAAACAATAAATAAAATAAACCAAAAAGCAATAACAGGACCAATAAAATCAAACATATGTAATATGTTTCTACATAAAAAGTTAATCATAAAATCAAATTAGAGCAGGAATATGAAATAATAATTAAGTATATGAAATAGATGAACAGTTATTTTCTTGTGAATAATACCTTGAGCCTTGCCTGAAACAAGGCATCACCGAGTGTTTTGGTACTAGCTTTAGGAACAGCTAAAAGACTGGTAACAGAGGATCTCAAGGTCCGTGAGGGCTTGTAGTTTAAAAGCAGGTCAGATAAATAAAAAGGCCCAAAACCATTATGACATTTATAAAGCACTAAAAGAACCTTAAAGTCATATGTACGCCTCATGTATGTGGTATTCCATCCACTCTTTATACACTTTACCACCAGCATGTTTCACCCAAAATATAATTAATTTCACCTCTTTTTCCTGCAACAAAACTTTATTTCAGCTAAGAAATACAACTCAGCTGTGATCTCACACATCAAACAGCAAGTTATTTTCAACAATCAGAATAAAACTTAACATGTTTCAGTCATAAATGCAAGCTGATCAGAAGGTGATGCGTTCTGAGCTGGATCAGGTGAAGCTGAGACAGATGCTTATTCCTGTACTGCCACCTGCTGGACGTAAGAGAGAACCGGCGCAAGAGCATGATGTCTGACAGCAGGTGGAGTTTGAACATTTCACCACAGACAAGCTCAAATCTGAGGAAAAGTGATTTTCTAATCTATAGTTAAATAAATCACATAATATATTCAGCGGAAGAGGAGGGTACGACGGTACGGTATTCAGCATTTATGGCCAAATGGAACTTTTGGGAGACCAGATTGTTCAGAAAAATAACTTTGTGAGAAGAATTGATCTCTTTAAACATCCAGAACACATTACCACAGCGCCATCTGCTGGCCATAAAATAGAACTCTTACTGTAAACTGGATTTGAGAAAATGTGTTTTCCATGTAAACCTTAATTCAGAATTAAAACTTCAATCTAAACCCGAACAAGAAGATTTTAATTTGGAATGGGCTTTATGCACAACTCAAACTCTGAAATTAAGCCAACTGCTTTGTGTCCTGTTTCTCATTACTGGACGAACTGATTAATCCAGGTGTGTCTGACCTCAATAAATGGCCAGACACACCTAGATTAATCAGTTCGTCCAGTAATAAAAGACAGAACACAAAGAAGCTGGCTAAAGTTCAGGAAGTAGTTAAGTTGTGCATAAAGCCCATTATTATTGTTTGCTGTGTCTGTTGGATTGCTGCTGCCGTCACCTTGTTCAACATCCGACTTCATCATAAGAGCACGTCACGTGTGTAAGAATAGAGATCACCATGGAGCAAAAACACTACAAAAACTTTAGTTCATCAATGAAAAAGTATGAATGAATCCATTTTTGGTCTGTTATTTCCTATGATTAAACACTTCAGTTAAAAAAATACCACATATACGTTAAATTGTTAACGCTGAATTTAATCATTTTATCATAAATTTACTATATTTTACCTGCTCATTTTAGCATTTCCAAGATTTTAAGCAAACTTTGCACTCTTCTCATAAACGACTTAACTCAGCAAACAAATTGAGCAAATAACATAACAATGAGATCATATTTTGAGTAAATGTGAGTACAGTACAGCCGATACTGAGTACCGATACCAATACTTCTACTACACTAAAAAAAAATGCAATGAACTGGAAGACAGGTTTTAGTTTCTTCTCTGCTTTTTAAACCATGGTGAATTAGATTTTTTTTAAAATTGAATAAAAATGACAAAAATAAAAATTCTAAAATCCTAAAATTTAAAAGGAAAATAAACAATGCACATAATAAACTCGGATTGGTTCCTGGTATCGATCGAGTTTATCAAATACGAGTACAAGTACCTTAGAGCGGTATCTGTAACATTTCTGATACCAGTGTCCTAAATAAAAAAAGGACAATTCCTTCACATTCAATAGAACAAAGCAATAAGAAAAAGCAACAGTGTTGTAAAATAAATGTACAAGGCCGTTCCGTTCTGAATGAGATAAATAAGTTTCAGTCTATATAAGAGAAAATAATAGTGCTCATAGTGCTTCTGTTCTTAACCAGTTGTTGTTTATTTTTAGTGTTTTAATTTGTCTATCTTGTTTTCTATTTTAGCATTTGTATGGCAGGATTACCCATTTGATATGTCACATAATTGGAGGTTGTGAATTCATCATTTTGGGGGTCAAGGTTAAAAATGTTTTTGGACAAAATTAGCCTAGAGGCCCACAATGAGCTTATTCCGCCACGCTGACGTCTCTTCAGAAGCATAGTGATGAGACGGTTACAGGCGCCATCTTCAGGATGCAGGCCGCCGTTACGGCTCTACACAACACAGATGAAACATCAGGCGATGGCTCTCTGGTGGCTGTGGTTTTAAAAGGACTGTCTGCAAGTTGTAAACCATTTGCAAAGTTGTTTTGAAGGCAGGAAAGTTTCCCACGTTGAGTCCAGTCTGCATCGTGGATCATCACATTCATGTTTACAGACGTCTTACCTCCTTTTGCTTATAAACTTCTTTCTGAAATGGTAGTTTTCTAGAGAGATGTTCACGGTCACCATCTGACAAATTAATATGCCACTGAGGCTAAAACGGATTATTTTCTCTGTCACATTCCAGTTCACTGGTAGTGATGCTGCAAATCTCAACGCATCGTTTTTAAATGAAAATGTCAGATTTGTGTTTCCCTTACTCCGTTTCAGTCTTTTTTAAAAAGGAAAAATACTTAAATGTGTTCTCAACTTCTGTGTGTATTTCATTCTGTCCATGATAAATGTGTTTAGAAGCATATAAGCATTCATAGTATGTTGTTTGCTGGTAAAAGAATTAATACTGAGATAAAACTAAATTTAAACAACGTGGCAATTGAAAGAGTATATGAAACTAAGTTTTTGGGTATAATAATAATAAAGTTTGTTGGAAGCTCCACATAAAATATTTAAATTAGAAATTATCTAAGTCTATTGCTATTCTTTACAAAACAAGGGATTCGTTGAATAAGGCTTGCCTCCGTTTGCTTTAATTTTCGCTTGTGATGCCTTATATGACATATTGTTCTGAAATTTGGGGAAATGTATATAAAATGAACTTGGATCCAATAATTAAACTGCAGAAATGGGCTATTAGGATAATAAATGAGGTTGGACACCGTGATTCTACAAATCAGCTTTTTATTAAATGGAAAACAGTAAAGTTTTCGGACATTGTATATTTAAGAACATTAGAAATAATGTTTCGGGTGGTAAATAAGAATTCCTGATTGTATTCAAAAATGTTTAAGCTAAGGCAGGGAATTTATAACTTGAGGGGGTTTCTAATGTTCGAAACTTACAAAGCTAGAACTAATCTTAAGTACAGATGTGTCTCAGTTTTGGGTGTAAAATTATGGAATAGATAGTGTAATAGTGTAATTCTATTTTAGTTTCCTTACTCAGTTACTCTTTTCCCATTTCAGCTTTTTACATCAGGGACCACAAAAAGTACTGAAGTACTTGGTAAAGTAAGGATTAATTACTCATTTGGAATTTTAATTTTACTTGACTTATAAGATACTCATCAAATATGAAAAATAATAAATAAACCCACATTTAATGATTATTGAATCATGTAGTCTCTTATTGGCTTTCATAGTCCTTTTATGACACCTTGACCATTATTTAGTCATTGTTACACCTCTTATTATCGATAGCTGACGAAGCTTCTGATAGTATTAAATGGTATATGGTAATTAGGTAATTACTAATTAATCATTAGTCCCTGATTTGTTCAGCAATAGTTACTGAGTAGATTAGCAAATTTTTCGGCCCTTATTGTAAAGTGTTGTCAGGGAGTTTACAGCCTACAAGAATCAAATGAAAAGGCATTGAGAACAAGGGTAAATTAAAATGGCACAGAAGACATGATAGTTTGATCTAATTTATATCTAAACTTTATTTATTATTAAGTAGATTTAAAAATTTCCTAACACCCTTTTGTCATTTAAGAACCTAAATAAGAATCAGTTTGTAAAGTTATGAATAATTCCTTCACATCAAGTATAAAGTAGTGAAATAACACTTTATATATTTTCTTTGTTTTATCTACTTATTGATATATTCAATTTCTATTTAATTTTACTTGTTAGTCATTTTAGTTTATTTTTAATTTGACTTTATATTGTTTTATTGTTGTTATTATCATTATTATATTTTTTCATTATTCTATTATTATTATTATTATTGATATCATTATCATTGCTATTTTTGTTGCTTTTGATGTCTGATTCATATTCTATTTTCTATTAATTTATCAAGCAATAATTAAAGACCTAGTTGTTCCCTGATGTCTGATAAGTGTCAGATTATTACTCAAAAATGAAAATATTTCGCTCTAGGTCCAGCGTGTACTTGTATTACACCAAAAATGTTTTAAATGCAAACAATTCAATCCCTCTAAAATACATGAACATAAAAACATGTACATTTGTACATTGAAGGAAGTTTCAAACATCTGCTTCACTTCCTGTCAGTTTGTGGTCTCCTGCATGCAGTGGTCAGATGCACCAGCAGGGGGAGACACTCCCCACTCTGCCAGATTTACCTGCATGTGACCAGCAGAAGACACATTTCAGCTTAGAGACAGAGAAGCGTCTTTATTTAACCTGACAGCCATGATGAAGTTGCATGTCAGGAGTATTTTTACAGCTCTTTTCTCTTCATGTTGACTCAACAAATAAATGCAGCCTTCATGCTGACAACAGCTGATTCTCCCCGTGAAATCTTGCTTTACAATTACCTCCTGCTTTATCATTCACACATCTGGCCCCATGGATTTAGAAGCAAAAATCAGTTCAAGCTTAATGTATTTGTTATTTCTTTTTTTCTCTTTCTATTTATTTATAATAATTAATTTTTTTATCTCTTTATTCATTTCATTATTTTTATTCATTTAAATTATTATTTATTTTAATTAATTAATTAATTCCTATTCATTTTAATGAATTGTACTTATGTAGACTTGTACTTATTCTTATTTATTTATTCTATTTATTATTATTATCTTTATTTATTTTTTATTTATTCTTTTATTATTCATTTAATTATTTATTCATTTATGTATTGACTTGCTCCCATGCAGATTAAGATGTTTGGACAGAAGCTGTCCGTTCAGGATGATTTTTCCTTGCTCTCCTGTGTCTTCATAGGTCCACGATGGGAAAATACAGATATTCTTCCTCTTTGTTTCCCACAAACTCGTCGTAAATGCGTAGGCGGGTTTGCAGAGTTGCCCTTGAGGCCTGCTGCTACATAAATGCTGGAGCCTCATGGTGAGGCTGGGAGGGCACGTGCCTCCTCTCCTCCCTCCCCCTGCTGGACTCAGCAGCAAACAGCAGCCTGAATACAGATGGGATTCATGGCTGTTTGCAGGAAGCATTTCTATTCAGATGACTGGCTTCTTCTCTTTTTTTTATTCGTTTATTTTAATTTTAGAATTAACTCATTTTTGTCCAGATCATAAACAATGGTAGCAATAATGAGGTGGGATTTGGATCTAAATAATTCTGCCAATATATTCTCTGTTGGTGGGAATACTAGTTTTAACTGGCTTATGTTTCCATAGTAACAATACCATTTAAGGTGACTTCATGCCACCATATCTTGATAGGGAGACCAATATTTTGTATTTTTTTCTTTTATGGTGCATCAAGAGCTAAATAGGCTGCAGGTAACATCCGTGCAAAGAACTTCACTCCAATGTTTTCCACACAGGAACATTTTTAGTCATGCAAAACCTCAAAATATATTAGAATGATAAATGTTTGTACATCATTTATTGTTCACTTATTGTTCCTTACCTGGCTTATTGAGTAGAATTGCCAGGCTCAGCAATTAAAACAGTTATAATTTCCATAATTATCTTTAAAACAATGTGCAATATGTCTGATTCATAATGTAGGTTATTACAGTCATATTGGTCCTTTGTTTCTAAAGTCACATATGTAAAGATTTACTGACATGCTTTATCATAGGATAATGTTACTGATGTACAAGGTGAAAACAAACTCCCTACCTATAACTGTAACAAAAAGACGTGTTTCTGTTGTAGGTGGTGCGTTTTAGAATAAGGCTGATTTAAATTTACGTTTGTGTAATTCTCTGTTGGATTTTAAGCGTATGATTGTTTTATTGTAGGAAAGACAAAAAAAGGAAAAATAGAAAAAATGGTTAAAAATTTTTTTTTTTCATTTGGTAAACCTTTTACTTTGTCTAATTTATATTTTCTACGGATTTTTGTTTTTTTGTCAAAGCCTAGACCTTTGTCGCTGTTGTATTTGTAAAGATTAATGTTATTTTTGATGGCTGTTGTTGACTGCATAAAGTAAAATAAATAAATCATTTAAAAATATCTACTTTATAAGATTTTAGAAAAATATAGATATACAGAAAAAATATGAATAAAAATATAATATACTGAGCAACATCATAGCAAATTTCACTTTATTTCTGTCTGATTAATACTTTCTGCTCAGAGATGCGTTGAGGTGAACAGAGCGTGTTGGACATCAGACTCTTATGTCTCTAAATAAAAAGTGGGTAAAATTGCAACCTGGTTCTTATTGTTCATTTAAAAGAACCGCTGAAAAGAATCGATTCATCCATGAAGGTCACATCGCTTCACCAGAGTTGAAAAAACACGCAGCTTCACATGAACCGAGCTATCTGTGCAGTGTGAACAAAATCCTTTTAAACCAGAGATAATAAAAACATAGATACAGATCAGCATCCTTCAGGCAGGATATGTGCAACGACACAACACATTTTTTATTACCAGGTGGAGTTTTTAGGACACGACACCCGACATTTCATCTGGCCAGATTTAGTTTCATCATTTTGTGATTTTTCTGATATTCTGGAATATGAGAGGACCTGGATTGTCCCTCCAGCAGGCAGCTGCTGATGCTCTGCCGCCATCATGTGGCCACCGGTGGGACTTCTCTCTCTGTAGAGCAACCTGGAAAGTTTTCCACTGGAAATGTGAACATACCGCCTCCCTGACCAGCAGGGAGATTCCAGATATTTGGCAATAATAAAGAAATTCAGATGAATTGGTTTAGGTTGTTGAAGATGAGGCGAGTTTGATTTCACTTTACCTTTAGTGTTTCTTTTTTACAAATAATAATAAATAATAATCAATAATAAATGAATAATAAACAGCTACGGGTCTTTTAGTTTGATAAATGACCAAAAATTAAAGATAAATATGTTTTTTACTCAGATGCTGAGTTTATGTGACTGGAAATAAACTGTGAAGTCAAACCATTTTGTGCATTCAGCACTGGTTTGTGACAGTCAGCCCAGTTACTGTAATAAGGAATTAATTTTATATGAATCATATTATATTATATATATACATATTATAATCATATCCCGGATAAGCGGAAGAGGACGAACGAACGAACGAGCGTGAATCATATTAATATTAATCAATTTATATTGGTTATTTATATTTATTTTGATATATTATTTACCGGTTTCATTGCACAAATATCCAACCAGCCAATCACATGGCAGCAGCTGAACATATCCAGTCATGTAGACATGATGAAGATCATCAGAATGAGGAAGAAAAGAAATGTAAGTGTCAGAGGAGAATGAGCAGACTGGAGCGAAAATGTTTTTTATGAACCAACTTCCACCACCAGACTGCAGCCTCTTCCTATGTGGGCGGAGCTACAGTCAATTCTGACATTTTATTTACATGTAAACAGCTGTTTCTGCCCCCAGATGATAAAATACACCAATTTATTCCAGCCTATTCCTAAAGGTAAATAAAACACAGTTAAATGAAAGCGGATGGGGTTTTGGTGCATTCAGTGGCAGCTTGGTAAATTAAAGTCTCTCTTCTCCTCATTTCTCCCTTCCCCCACAGGATCAGAGTGTTTTTGGGCAAACAGTAGCAGGCAACAATGTTGATATGCAGAGATAAGAGCAGAGCTCTGCTTCTGTCCCAGCATGCAATACATATTTTTACACAAAAAAACATACAGACTGAAGACAATATTTAGATTTTTTAAGAAAAAATAGCTGCAATCATTTACCAAAAACGGTATACAAGACATAAATGAGTCTGGGGAGCCTGGAAGTGAACCTGGATCCATGAGATGGATCCACTGGAGGTGCAGATGCACCTCTCGGGTCGTGGTTCAGGTCTTTAGATCTGAATCTTCTTCTTTTGTCCACCATGTGTCCAGTTTCTGCTCCATGCAGAGAGATGCCGAGTTTCACCTGGAATCCTGTTTTCTGTCTGATCTTAGCTGGTTTATAAAGAAATGATGTGTCCTGGTACAAAGAGCCTAAAGGTCATGTTTTAAAATGGTTCTGAGCCTTTTCTGTGCAACAATGAATCACATGTCAGTGTTTTTATTCATTCATTCATTCATTCATTCATTCATTCATTCATTCATTCATTCATTCATTCATTCATTCATTCATTCATTC
>JAVQJG010247627.1:0-14781 GCA_036024015.1 Craterocephalus amniculus | reverse complement strand
TTTTTCTTCCCTTCTTTTTCAGCATGCTTTTTTTTGGGGGGGGGGGGGGTTGCTGCACATCCATCCCAATGATTTAATGGTGATGGTTGAGTTTTATCTTTAGATGACAAGATGTCAGCTAACAAGCAGATTTGATTACAGAATACCCTCTTTTCTGTTCCGATGTCTGCAACATCATAAAACAATAGCTACAGCGCAGATTTATTCGCTCTTAATAAAACAGAAGATTCCACATCACACCTCTGAATGGTAAAGAAGCTTATTCTGCAGCTCTGCCTTCCCCGCCGCAGCTCATAGGCTCCCTCTGTACGGCCTTTGTGATGGATGCCGAATAATCTGTCGTGCGATGACTGTGATCAGAGAAAAGAATGGAGGCTGCCTCACATCAAAGAAGATCTCAGAATACACCTGGAGATAATACTTCTCTGAATACTCAGTGTGTCACTCATGTTAGATCACAGCTGTCTTTAATACAAGCAGTGTGGCGTCAAAGCTGAACACACAATGGCCAAACTAAGCAGGTAAAGATTAGTTGCTATTCAGAGTGTAAAAAAAAACATTTTTGGTATCTGCTTTTTTATCGTGACGAACATACAGTATGTTGCTCTTGTGGTTTAATTGAGATTTATAAAGGAGGAACTATAAATAGAGCAGCAAGGGTTTTGTTAAATGAAATAACCTTATCAAAGCACACTTACAGCAAGAATACATGATAATGACATTCTTCTAGACCACAAATTTCCAAGATGTGACTTATTTGCTCAGACTCTCCACATTTTCTAGTTTTGCATTAAAATGGGTTGGGAAAGGATCGACAATATTGTTGTTGTTCTTTATTGTTATTAATAATATTATTATACTATTGTTCTTTGAAAGCATCCAGCTATGTCTGACTTTCAACTATGCTGATTTATTTGAGTTTACTCCAAACAATTCAAAGCTATTTCTTTTCCTTCTTGTTTCCATCAACTTTAGTGTAATCCACCAGAACATAATGCCAACTCCACCATGCTTAACAGTAGGAACAGTGGTGAATCCAACCCCTCTCACTTCTCAAACATACATTTTCAGTCATAAAACTTTCCCCCTTGAAAGTTTTCTTTTGTCCTAGAAGTCAGCTCTTCAGCTTTAATCTATATATTTTGAAACATTGACTTCCTGTCTTTGCATCAGCTTCTCTTGCCATTGTGATTTAAAACACACTTTACTTCAAATGATTTGTGTTTCAGAAACTTCCACTTCATGGCAGAACTGGGGAGTGGGTATCTGAGATTATATGAACCGATTTTCTCACATCAGTGGTTTCACACTTAAAAAAAAAACAAAAACACGTCAGTTCTTGAAATTATGTTAGTTTGCATTTTATCAAAAATTACTAAAATCTAATCACTAAAATCTACAAATCTATAATATTCCTTTGCACTTACCACCTTGGACTTTACCTTTATATTATATATTGAAACAAAGAGAAGCCACCAGCTTTCATAGGAAGTTAACAGGTTTTGACAAGTTTAATGACATTTTAAAAACTTGAATGATTGACACAAGCTCTATGACAGGTAAAACATAACCATAGATCTTTAAAATCACAATTTATTAGAATGGTAAAATGTTTCCATACAGTGGGAAATGTAGGACAAACCCTGGGTGGCTCTTTTGCATGTGACCGATGCTGCAGAAAATGTATCTCAGCAATGATGCGCTTGATAGGAAAGGTGTTTACCCTCCTAGTTTGTTCTGTTATTATTAATTTCATTAGGTTGTCCAAGTTCAGCCAATCATTTGTAAATTTAAGTAACATATTGTATACACCCAAGGTTTTTACTGTCAGATTAATCATAGACTACCTTTTTACACATTCTCCTCAGGAGCATTCTCTAAAGTCATCTGCCACTCTGATGACAGCCATGTTGCCAGTGATGAGCTTACAACACCCCTATGATTGATGAAACCCATTAATGCTCCCATGCATTCATCAAAGTCTTTTAAAAGCATGAGAACCTCTTGCAGTGGCCAAAAATATGCACTTTAGGTATATTGCCAGAGGTGGCTATGAGGGCTAGTACCCCACACAACATCAGTCAGAGAGCTCATTAGGAATGCGGTTACATGTGTGATCAAATATATGACCACTCTTTAATCAGGTGGCCATACTGGCTGCTTTGCATGCAGCTACTGGGGACAAGAGAGATCAATTGGCATAGTCTAGGGCTTCTGATTGGGTCTTTTTTCCCATGAGAGCTGAAATCATCCATCAAGCAGCAGGAAAGTTAAGCAAAAACACACTTAATGTACCACTTTCAGACTGATGCGTCTGGCTTATCCTCTGCTCCTTAAACCTCAGGTATGTCATCTGATTATGGAACAAAGTAATTAACCATTTATTTTTCTGAAATAAAATATGCAACTTACAGCTCATTTAAAAACCAAAAAATATAAAGAAAAAAATGGGCAAACTATAATCAAAGAAAGATTTAAACCTTATGCAAAGAATAAGAGAATAAACAAAAGTGTGTTTTGTTACATTTAGAAAGTTGCACACATCTTTTTGCTGTGTTAGTATTACAGATGAACACCATCCAGTTGTTTCCTGCTAGTAGTTGACATTTTGAAAGTGCCACAAAAAAAGAAGTCTCCAATGATTTATAATGTATTTCAGCCATCCCATAAAGCAATAATACAGATGTTTTCTACCTTAAAGTTCGGTGCTTCTTCATGTCAGCAACTAGTTGTTGACAAACTGGCAAGAGATGTGCAGAGAATGGTGACAGAGGCAGAATTAAGGCAAAAAGACAGATTTTTACTAGCTGGATAGAGCTCAAATGAGAGGCAGGTTGCAAGACTGATACCAAATTTGCCTTTGTTAGGGCATGCAAATTTTTGCAAACAGATCCAAATAAAAGACTGTTAGTGATGCCTCCATCTCCAAAGTCTCACAGGTTGGCTTTCTTTTAATTTTTTGGATGCAAAGGAAAGGTTAAAATAATGTTTGTCAAATCTTTGAGCTTTCTTATATTTTTTTCTACCCTGATAATAATTTCATATCAATGGTTATTCTGAAATAAAATATCAATATGGAGACATTATGTTTGCACAAAATGTCCATTAATAAATATGGTCTGTAAATGTACTGTAAACCCTCAATATGTTTTTATCATATCAGCTTTAATAGAAACAAATGAAATCCTAAGTATTATCCAGCAGATGGTCACTTACAATGAATAGATTAATGAAAAGTTTTCTTCTATAAGTTACCAAACGCTCATGCATTAAAGGAGAATTTTATCTTTTTTTAACCTGGGGTTTGTTGTCATCTTTCCTTTCATACATGTGAGTGGTGGGGAAAGGAGCCTTCAAGATTGCCCAGTATTTAGCAGGGCAGGCAGCTAGCAGGACAGCTAATGAAAATCGGGCAACTGCTCCCATCTAAGTTCGCCCTAAAAAACGTGCTTTTTTCCACACTGTAGTGCTCTGATAGTCTCAACGAATGTCCGACAAGGTACTAGAGAGGAAAATGAACAAAAGTATTTGTATAAGCTGTCGATCGCCTTGTTTTGGTTTCTGTGTCCTGTTGTCTGTGTTCAAATCTCACGGGATTATCCCGTAATCGCGATAACTCGCATCAAAACACAGCTGGGAGATTACACTTCCTGACACCAAACATAGCAATCGGCAGCTAATATATATACTTCCGTTCATTTCTCCTCTGTAGTACGTTGTCCTACACTCTTTGAGACTATCAGAGCACTACAGTGTGGAAAAAAGAATGTTTTTAGGACGAACTTAGACACAGAGCAAGTTGCCCAATACTTCTCATTAGCTGGGCTGCTAGCTACCTGCCCGGCTAAATACTGGAGTGATCTTGAACTCTCCTTTCCCCATCACTCATACTGTATGTATGAAAGGAAAGATGAAAACAGACCCAAGGTTAAAAAAAAGCGAAATCCATCTTTAAACAAAAGAAAAAGAGAAAATGCACAATACATTCAAATTTTGAGGGTATTTCTAATGAACATTTTCCTTTTTGTTTACAAAAGAAAAGAAACACACATTTCCTGATAAATCAAATTTTCCTTAATAACTCATTTTGCACTCAGTGTCAGAAACGGGAGTTCTACTAAACGTACAATGTATAACACAAAGTGCTCCGGGCAAACACCTTCATTAAACTTTACAAGTGGAACATGCAGCAAGAATCACATTAATTGGTACAAGCCTTGCACCTACAAGCTCTGCATCTTGATTAGGAAGAAGGAAGACGAAGAGCACCTCAAGCAGGCTGAGGGGATGTCATGCAAGGAAGGATCTGGTTTAAATGGGTGAATTTTAACACCGTGTACCACTTGCAGAAAATAAAATCTGTCTCTAACAGTGTTTGTACATTACAAAGTGTGACATCTCAATGAGGGAAAGAAAATACAACTTGTATTGAGGAAGCACAATGGAAAGTTGGCAGATTTTCATGGGGTGGGCGCCCTGGATCAGGGCTTCATCAGCATCTATCGAGCATTATACTGCACTCTGAGCTCTTTCCACCAAGTAAAAGTCAGGATGATGTTTACTCTTGTCTTCTGTGCTCTGTCCTTTTATATCTTTCCTTTGCTCTCTTCTACCCAATAATATCTTTTTGCATTTTTTGCTGAATCAACCACTGTGTGCACTCAAAACAGCCAGTCTTTTAATATCCCGTGGCCAGCATAGGAAGCAATGTCTAAAGCAGAACTCAGCTGTAACATGAGAAGCAAGTTGCGAAATGGAGTTGTGAACGACAGCTTTAGAAATTTGCATAGTTAATGTCACTATGCCGTCAAACACGTCAGAAACAGAGTTTTATGGACAGAAAATAACATGATCTTAGAAACATGTTGATACTTGATCTTTCCCTTTACTATAAACTAACACATTTTGGTACAATATATGGCTTGTTAGATACTCAAATTCATAAACCATGCTACTTGAATACTTGAGGTTTGTGATGCGAAGGATTGAATCGTCATTTAGTCTCGCTTGGATCTTTTTATTGATTCCTGGTCTTTTCATCCATAATGAGAGTTCAGACGGTGAGGATAAACACACGGGCAATGGGGAGGATTTAATCAGCTAGTTTTAGCACGTGTAGAAAAATCATTATAAACCCATTACTTTTTTGTGTAAAATCAACATTACAGTTATAATGTGGCTGGTGGGTGCATCTGTTACAGTAAATATGAAGTGCAGGTAATCTGTAGAATGGCAACGTATACAATGCATGACATTTTTAAGCAAGGTGTAAAATGCCTTAATGTCATACTTTTTCCTTGCCATTGTGTAAAACAGCTAGGTATGATAAAAATGACAAGTAGGTTTAAGCAAAGTGTGAAATTACATTTAATCCCATCAGTAATCCTAACCACAACAACATGATCTATTCCCTGTAGTGGAGTAGCGAGCATACATTCTTCCACATGGGAGAACATGGCAACAGCATTCTGCTCTGTTGGTTTGGTTTTTGTATTTCACAGCAGCATCATTGAATACAATTTCAACTCATTTAACTGCAGTATACTTTGGCATGACAGTATTAGCGGGCGAATTTAGAGATAATACAACTTTTATTTTCTCCAAAATAGAAACATAACAGCCATATATAAAAACCCCAGTGACCCACAGCATTAAAAACATTGTAATGCTCTTTATGTTACACTGCAATGTCCTGTTGGGAAAGCCTGCATCTTGACATTCACACAGATATTGTTGAATACTAGAGACCTAACTAAGCATCTTTGCAGGCCAGTCAGTCATTGCCATTGTTGCATTACCCAGCAGGACAGCAGTGGTGCTACAAAACTGCTAGTCAAGGAACAACAAAGAGTCTGAAGTCTTTGCCAAGCCAGAAAAACACAAAGAGCCAATGAAACCAATAGTTGATGTGAATTATAGAGATCAATACATAAAATACGTTGATATTGACTTTCAGGCAACTTTTTCTGTTTCAGGATTTGTTCCTGTTTCAAAAATCTGGAGCTAAATTACTTCAATATTTATGCAAGTCATTATGAAGCATAAATCATTTGCCATGTTAGAACATATTTGATGCTGAGAACCTTCAGATGGGTAGTAGAGCAGTGGGTGGAGACAGAGACAATAGCTAATTAACTCAGTATCAGATTTGTGCATACTAAATAAGGCCAAATAAAAGTGAGTTTTTTTCCTGGGGAAAGGAGAGGAATGTATTTTGATGAAGAATATAGAAATATCAATGATTCTTTAACATACTTTGATTGTGGGAAGGCTGTGTGCTTTTTTTGTGGTGGAAAGTTGAAACGAGTTGGCAGCCGGGCAGACAATCATTCAAATTGTGTGTTTGATCTTCTATCTGACACATGATTGACAAGCCCCACCGGGGTTAAGCATCAAAGTGTCACACGGGTCACAACAGGTATTTGTGCATTCCTATCTAAAGCTTATTATGTTTACATTTTTCAAGTTATTTTTCTGGGTGTGTTTTTAGGAATAATAGAATACTGTGTGCAAATTTATGAACTATTACAGTAAAGACATTCATCAGATTATCAGTTTTTATTCAGATGTAGCATGGATGCCTACTATAGACTGACGGGATAAAGAAAGGCAATATCATGGCACATGTTTTCACAGATGGGGAGATTTTGAAATACAGTAATACTCAGTGCAAACATCTACTAAAATGCCCCCACTGAGAGGGCCAAAGATGCTTCTGTTGCCCCTCCCAGCTGGATCACGGTTTAATAAAACACACATACATCCACACACTGCCGATGTGTGCGAATCGTTTTAATGAAGCCGCCTCTGTGACGGCGTCACAAGGCTCTGGCTGTTCCGGTGCTGAAATGAGGCCTGCCACGCTGGGCTGGAGGTTTTGAAGCTCCTGTTTTAGTTGCAGCAGTGTTCACTCCCACTGAACCAATATTCTGACATCCGGCTTTTTTCAACCCAGTTAGGAGCCCTGCTCACTTACATCTGAGATATACCAAGCCTGTCATGTACTGAACTGCAAACAACCTCTGATGAGAGTTGCCTAATAATAGTTACCTGATATGTTTGCTTACTTTTGTACCAACTTCGTACACCTCTATCAACTGTCTGCCTCATTTCCTTCTCACATTCTGCACATTTAGTGCTGAGAAATATGAGTTTGTGTTGATGGGCATGGCTTCAAGCAGCCACACCAATACATTTCTTGTTAAGCTTTTTCCATGTGCAACTTTACCCTAACTAACTGGGGATGTCATAAACGGTCACATTCATCAACACACACATGCGCCCTACTGTACACTTCCTGTTGCTATCTCTCTCAGCGTACGAGAGTATGGATTATAGTCATCTATCATTAAATTTCCCCCTCTTACAAATGAGCAGAGAAGAGCTTGCCAATTAATCTTCATCTAACACCCACAGTGCTTTGCAAACACCCCGGTATTGCAGGCGCTTTCCTCATTTTTTGGCATTGGTGTCTGCATCCTCATTTATCTTCAGCACTTTTGCTTCAGATGTCACACAAGCCAAGAAAGCGGAAATCCAAGTCTTTGCAGACGTGGGACTAAGAGCAGTGATACAGTATTAAAACACGGATTATAGTTGTTCTTAATAGTCTTCTCCATCAGTGCACCCAATGCTGAATCAGTCTTAATATTGCCTGGGGTATGCACCGCTACCCCTCCCCACTTCACTTCTTACTACATTATGAAGCTATAACAGAGAGAAAAAAAGACATGATTGCCATTTTGTTCCCAGTTCTAATTGCAGATTAAAGACAAAAAGTGGGTCGGGCATAGAAAAATGTCAGTACTTTGTCACTTTGCGTTCTGAGGAACGGATGCACTATTAGCCTCACGTTGCGGCCTTAAGAGCAAATGACTGTTTGAAGGCAGCAGGAGCCTGTTGCCATATGGCATGAGACAGCAACGGAATTGAATAAACAGAGGAGATTTGCAAAAACAAAACAGCGGGAGTGCATCATTAGAAAGCAGTTGTCCGTGAGAGAGACTTCAATTCAAATATTGAGAGGGGTCACGCAGAGAGTAACAAAGTGCGAGGATCAGTGTGAGGGCTGCCGTAGTTAATTTTTACACCGCTTACTCCCCTCCAGGTACAGAACAGTGGTGAGCATCGGATGAGGCTGTTACTGCACTATTTCCACACTCAAGCTGTTTGCAATTCTTCCTCAGTGTAACATACGTGAAACTGTTATAGAGTTAACTCATCTGGGTGACGGCGTGATGCAAAATTTATCACCATAGGGCACTATTCTCATGTAAATAACTTCCACCTCCAAGATGTCAAAGGTCAAGATCCATTGAGTTCCGGGAAAAGGGAAAAGTGTTTCTTCCTCATCATTTTTAAATCTCTAAAAGGCTGACCTTGAATGCAGCATTCGGCTAAAACTGTAATGCTGCAAAGACCTTTCTTAGTTTGGAAACACAGTTTGCTTGATCATTTTTCCACAGGCAAACTTATTCAAATTTGTTGTGAAACATGGAGCAAAGGTTTGAGCTACAAATTCAGGCGATCACCAATACATTGCATCACCAGAAATATGACTGAGACTGATGGCATTTACAAAATTGAAGAAGCCACCATCTCTCTGTTGAGTCGTTATGCGCTTGTCCATGTGTTGTAGGAATATGTGCATCTTGGTTACTGACACGCAACAAAGATCGTGCAAACTTTCCACAGGGAAAATAAACCTCCCAGTGTCCACCTTGACAAGTCTACCCCATTCTGATTATCTTTGGAGATGTACGGCCATATTATGTCTTCCGAAAATAAACTGTATATTTGATTTTTATATACCACATAGACACCAATATGTTATACAAGAAAGAGACAAAATGTACTTTTATGTTAATTCCTAATGGTTTTATCCCAGGAAATCACTAGGCAACGTTAATTATACATTCTTCCATTCTCTATAAATCTCTGAATTTGATGTTTACTAAAGTTGACATGTAATGACAGATTAAGTCCAACAGAATCCCTAAAAGAATAAATTAAAGTTTTTTTTAATCATACAAAAGAAAAAAAGAGAATGTGTTTTAGACAGTTAAAAAAATGAAACAAACGAAAAATGATTGTTTGTATTTTATGAGGCTGCACTTAAACGCTTAAAGTTTTGAGTAGTAATAATATCCTGATGTTTAGCATTGTTATTTGTTGAGCATCATGGATTGTATGGGTTTAGACCATGAGTTTACAATTAATCAGATGAAATGTGTTATCGCAAGTGTTAAAGGTTTACAGCAGGGGTTGCTATGCTTCAGACCTAAAGTACATAGAGAGCAGCATCATTAGTGAGCATGAATTTTCATCAGACAAAATCTAATTAAATCTGATCAATCTGATTAAAAATATCTGTCTCATTTATTATGAGCATCTATTGTGATAAAGTAGGTAGAATTTGCATCCCTTAAGCCACATAAGTTTGGACAGGGTTCTTTGAAGAAGAAGAATTTTGGACGCAGGTTAAAATGAACAATAGAGACATTTTTCTGAGAGCAGTGAGTCAAAACAGGAAGCATTCATGGCCCTTTATTCAGTGATGTATACACTGAAGGTACTGTAATATTTAAGTACTGAAGGCTTGTTTGTGAAGTGCCTGAGTGATGTAGACAATTAGTAAATTATTCAGTCTGATTCTGTATTTGGTCAAGAAACAAGACTGGCTAAACAGTTGCCTTTACAGAAGGAAGAATCAGCGCCCCGATGTGTGCTTCTGTTTGAATTTGTGTGCGCCTGTGTGTCTGCGTGCAGTTGCAACACTTTAATGATGTTTTATCGGGGACAGATTGCTTGTAGGCTCTAACACATCAACTTCAAGTAGGTCAATAAAAGCAGGTTGACTGTTTCAGTTCAGTGTTCACAAGTATAATTCTTCCTCTCTAATATACTAAAGTTAATTTTAAATCATCAGAGCCACTGATGTATTTAGGTTAGTGTCACACCTTTCCTCATTTTCAAGGATTTATAATTCTCAGCATGAAAAAGCATCTGGTGCCTAATAAAACCTAATGTGGCCACAGTCCAGGGTACATTAGCTCCGCCTTCTCATTACATCTATGAGGCATTGCTCCTGGTTTCATATCAGATCAATTCAAGCATCATCATTGTTTGTTTTTTTTTCTTATCTGATTGTTTCTTTGTTTTTGTTTTTTCCCCCTGCCTGAAGGAAATTGGCAAAGAAGCGTAAGGAGACACTGAACAGCACCCGCCAGGAGATGACAGTGATGGTCAACTCCATGGACAAGAGTTACACAGAGCAGGGAACCAACTGTGATGAGGCACTGTCCTTCATGGACACGCACAACCACACACTGAACACCCGCAGCGAGTGTGCGCTCACACTCAACGGCCGCAGCGAGTGCACCCTCACCCTCAATGGCCGAGGTAAGATGGCTCCACATTGGACAAATGAACCAATATTTTTCTACACCAGGTTGGATGTAGGAACATGAAATGTGAGCACAAAAACACCAATTTTAGTATTAAATGGTAATGAACGCTGCAATGTTTGCTTTAAAGTTGGAGAAAGAAAAGTTTATTTGTTTTGTGTTCCCTTAACAAAAATCTAATTTTCTGAATTATCTAGTGCCAAAACTAGAGTGAGAAAAAAGACTCAAACTTTTTCATATTAATATTCTTTTTCTTATCCAGCTGCATAAATTAGTACTGAAAATGAATTTTTAATGATGAGCTGCCTTTACATCTCTTTTGTTCAGATTTTTTTTCCTTCTTATTTTGAGACATAATTCAGTCTTTAAAAGTGATTTGTCTTTAATATTGTAGCTTTTCAAAAAGCTCCGTAATGTTGTCAGTCCTTGTGCAATCAACAGGGGAACGGCTTTTTCAGAACAGAATAAATTTGACGTCAAAGACTTTGATTTTGAGAAAGATTGTGTAATTTACTTTTTTAAAATGGAGCTTTAATCTCTTTCATATGCCCCCAGGAGTTTGTTCCACCCTTTTTGTCCACTCCCTTTCAAATTTGTCTTATTTATCTAATTAATTTCTGTTTAATTACGTAAAAGCTAACTTGAATCTGCAGTGCTCTCATTTTTTAACTATAATTCTGCAACTAATGCTGGTTCTTGAACTGCGAACTCTGTTTTGTAATTGCTTGCTAACAACCTGAAGGGAGTCTGCTATCTAAATCAATAATCATGACATCTGGAAATCCCAAAGCAGACCACAAGCTTATCAATAAGCATTAGATCTCCAACATGTCTGCCGTGAGGTTGTAGATTCTACACTTTGCTTCATCCAAGCCATGGAGGAAACAAAGCACACGCTAGATGCGCTCGGGTACGATGATCTATTCATTTTCTCTGGCCCAGGTTAAACTTAATGCTTTGTTGATGGACAGCTTAACCAAGTCTGCATCCAGGGCTTGACCTGCAATAATCCCAGTCAAAACCATCAGATTAAAAATCTACAACAGCTTCTGTGTCTGTACCCCTGCAGGGGCTGAGCCCCCCGAAGATGCTTTGACCTTGATTAACTGTCTGTTAGTGTGGATGTTCAAATCTGGCCCTCTGTCTGCCAGCGCAAATGATTTAAATTTGTTACTTTGTGCTCTGCTTGTCAGTGTAAAGCCCTCTCATTCCCCATGACCTTACATCACTGTCAGGGGTGTCATTTTGGCTGAAAACATCATGGTTGACAGATTATAGTCCTGAACATGCTGCCTTAATAACCCAAACCCCGCTTAGTTTGGCAGTTCTGTTGATGTTTCATGAGGTGTAGATGACAATCCAGAAGGAAACTGGCAGTAAATCTGCTTCCCATAATTATTGTTCAACTGAGCCGGTGCAGCAGCGGAATATGCATCAAGATTATAGTTTTAATTTTTAACTTAAACCTACTTTATAGTTGTTGTTCTCTTTATTTCTTTTCTTTGTTTTTTTACATTATACCTAATAATAATAATGATGATAATAATAATAAAAGTAATAATCATAATGATAGTAATGATACTAATTATAATAATAATAGATATTATTGTAATAGTAATAATAATGGCATTTGTGAGAGAAAAAATTATGAATTAAAAGTGAAAAGTTATATTCTTGTGAACTAAATTTTTTTAACTAAAACTCATAAATAGTCCCCTTAGTTTAGGTTTTTATTGGTTTTGTACTTTTTAACTTGTGGCCAGATTGAAAAATCTCTTACGAGCTTTCAATAGTGACATTTAAATACAACTGACTTAAGAGGCAGAGCTCATTTCTGAGGGCCACTAAAAAAACTATAAACAAAAATCTTTAATAGTGTTGAGTTGGGAAACGGTCGGTATACTTTTTTGTGTCATTTTCAGCATTTCTTTTTACTTATAACTACGTTTTCACTGGTATGTACTTGTTGAATTAATTAAAATGACATCTCATTGTTTAAGAAGTAGGCTTATGCAACTACTGGTAGTGGTAAGTGTATTACTGCAGGTACCCTAACAGCGTGTTGTCACTTTAGTGAATCAGGGAGGATTTGGGACTGGTGATGTGGGATAACTGCTATTCAGTATCCTTGAAGATAGTTTGCTCCAGTGTGTGCAGAGCTCAGTTATTTGCTTTCATATATCAGCCAAAAGAGAGAGAGCTACTGTGTTAGTGCTAAAAAAAAAAAGAACAATACTGACAGCATGCTTTTTCCACAGAACATTTTTAAGATCCTAAACACATCTAAAAACATGCAGAGAACAAAACAGAACAGAACAGAACCAAATCAACATGAATTTGAAAGGGTTAGATAAATTTAGCTTGCCCTGTAGTTGTGCTTTGGGCAGAGCACACAAACATTTATTCATCTCTTTCTTGTGGTGTCTGGCCATGCATAGCAGGTGCAGTTTTGATCTCAATTTATTATTATTGGAAATATCTGCAGTTGCAACAATGCGGTAATATGGGATGAAATTTGCTCGTGTTCTCAGGGTAGCGTTTATCAGACGGAAAAAATCTGAGGTCATATATTACAGCAGGGAAACACTGCTAATAAGCCAATTAAAACAAGGACATTGTGACAGCACAAGCAGCCCCATCGTTATATTTTCATCCATTAATGACGACTGTTTTGACCTCTTGTAGCAACTATGGTGGAACTATGTTTTTATTAGGACATTTTTAATTTCATTTGATATCTGGAGGCTTCTTTTACAGTATCTGTAATTTTTTTTAAAAAGGGACTGAAAAGGCGTATTTTTCTTCATAGATTGTGCATGTTTTCTCTTCCAATAGGAGTAACAGACAATTGATTATTTTTATTGTGTTCTCTGTTATTCATCTACAGCCGGATCATCCCCTTCCTCCTTCACACTTCCAAAAGCCAACACTCTCAGTTCGTCCATCCCCACCAATTCATACTACCCAGGTAAACACACTCTCTTTTCTCATTAATCCTGTGTGCCATCAAAGAAGTGCTTCCCATGCAGTCTGAAAAGCCTTGACGACAAATTAAGTTATTATGAAACGGGCAAAATTAAGTGTCACAACAGATTAATATAAGGCAAAATTGTCAGACAAGTTTTAATGAGTTTTGCATTCTTGGTGAGACCTCTTTTTTCATGTCATTTACAAGCTTATACTGTAATGTGTGATATGAATTTACTCAACAGAGTTAATATGTGCTTTAAGAATTAGAAAATGATTTCACAAATGAGAAAGCAGATAAATTAACTTGAGATGGGTTTACACCCTGCTACATTTCTAGTTTATGTGTTGGAGCACTTCGCCAAGATGGATTTTAGCTGTTCAATTACAGCTTCAGTTTCCACCAAATAATATCCATAATTGTGTGTCTTATGTAATCATTTCACAGCTCATTTATTAGATGGAGTAAAGGGCAGTTAGATTTATAATCAGCTAAACTTACTGTATAATTAGCTTTTCCAGAAAATGTCTTACATTTTCTTGTACGCTGCTTGGCAGGAAACCAAAAAAAAAAAAGAAAAAAAAGTGTCAATTAGTCTTTGTTGAAGTTGTCTTTTGTGAATTGACTTTGCTTTTTTTATTTACTGCGACTTTCTTTCCTCCTCCAACTTCTGCACTTGTTTTGGGGTTTGAGCAGATCCCTTTGTGCCAACCGCTATCTTAGGTGAGACACATTTCCTTTTACCACTGTTACTGATTCCTCTTATGTCTATGCTAAAAAACGTTACAGTGCGTTGTGTTCATACAATGGCTGTTTGAAGACTTAACTGTGAGTCCAAAAAGAGGACAGAATCTCTTTTCTGAACTTTTGTATCTTAATCTGGATGGTTTATTTGAACTAAAAATGGCTTCTTCACCTTCATACCTGCCTGCTGCTTCCCCCTCTCCTTCACCTCCTCTCCTCCTTCTTCTCACCCACCCACACCCACCCGGCCTTCCCCTCTATTCCTCTCCCTTCCCGTCTAATAAGGGACTCTCCTGGGCTGAGGCTGGCTTCACACCATCCCATCCGCATTGCGTGTCGTGCGTGTGATGTCACTTATGTGTTTGACCTCTCATATGCATGGACAGACATGTGGACTGGATGTGGGGGACTGTCTAAGGGTGGGGAGGGCAACCAGGGGTGGGGGCATTTTGCCCCTACAACCAAGTCTCCAGCATGCTAAAGCCATAGCAGCTGTGCAAGAGGCACACACACGGAAAAAGAAAAAAAGAAAAACGCTCTCTCTTAGCCCCCCAGCTCAACAAAAATTCATAAAACAAGGATGCGTTCGGTGTGAACTTTTAAAGTCTTGCAATAGCTGTACTGCCCTCCCCTTCCTCCACCCCACCCCCCCCCCCTCCTCCC